>PVIH01013090.1:0-60156 GCA_004025045.1 Sigmodon hispidus
CTGAGGCCTCTAGCCCCCTCCTGACCTCTGGGCGGGGTCCGAATCCGCCCCTCGGAGACCCCAGCAGTTGGTTCGCTCAGTTCGAGGTCGTGGCGGGGTTTCCCTCAGCAGGAGTCGTGGAAGTGGTCAGGGACAGCGTCCACCTGCCCCTGCCCCAGAGAGCGCTGGGATTCTGCAGCCAGCGCTGGGTCCCGGAAGTTGCACGGAATATTTAATAATGTGTCATTTACTTTTACTTTTATTTGCCTTTGTTTAATCTTTGCAACTCAGTTTATGACTGGAAGACACAAGCTTTTAGTGGTGCTGCTTTGCTTTTTTTTTTGTTTTGTTTTGGTTTTTTGTTTTGTTTTGTTTTTTCTTTATCCTAGCACATTCAAAGCTGTGCCTTGGTGTTTTGAATATTTTTCTCTTCTAATCCTTATATAAGCAATCATTGAACCCCACAATGAACTAAGTATCATTCTTTTAAAGGTGAAGAAATTGAGGATTACCTACCTGGCTAGTGGAAGACAGACAGCTAAGGAGGCTCATATCAGCTTGCTTAGCCATTGTACTATAGATTAAATCCAATTGTAGTATTAGCAGAGCACTCTGAAACTAAACATGTTTTCCAATGTAGCACAACCTTTCTTTGCAACTACAATCTTTAACACTTCCTTGTTTACTCAAGTCTTGCTCGTCTCTGAATATTCACACATTTTTTTTCAGTCAGTAATGTTCTCTTTTCTGCTCTCATATATGGAAGTCTAATTTTCTCATCATCATCTATTCATCAGATGCTTTCCTCTCATACATTCCATATATCACGTTGGCTTTTTAAGTAATTGCCATGTCTTAGCTTCTGATCTAACCAATCTTGGAAACCTAGGTCTGAGTGGTGATTTTCTTTATGAGTCCTCACACTGTTTGGTAAAATGTGAAACATAGAGACAGTCTTCTCCATTGATTACTGAATAATGTTAAGTATTGTGGTTTCCATCACCCTACAACTGGTTAAGTTGGTATATATCAAAGCATCTTTATTATTTTTGAAAGGCATTGTTATCAGAGAGTGAGGTAGTAATTTAAACTTTTTATCATAAGAAAAGAATGTAAGCACATGTTTAATTTTTATTTACATGTAAATAATGGGTGCAGGCATTAGACAATTGAGTCCCTTAGAGGAAAAACACACAATGCAGCTACCTCATGGTTTATTTAAAATTAGATGAAGCTCCCCCACTTCCAAGCTTCTTTCTCTCCCTCTTCTCCTCTTAATCTGTCACTCCTAAAGTTCTATCACTAACTCATTTTTTCCCAAGCTCCAGGAAACAAAATTCACCACCCCATGACTCAAGCCCCCAGACTACAGGATCAGCTAAAAAATCCAGCAGACATCTCCATCCCTGTGTCAGCCGGAAGTAGCCTTGCAGAGATTACCGCAACCATGTGCATTACTCTCACCCATAAACATAGCTATAAATATCAAAGGCTGAAATGTAAGCATTCCCAATGGTCCTTGCACACTCCTAAGCCTTGCAGGTCAGCAAGACATCACACATGCTGGCTATTCACTAGGGACTGAGTAGAGCTGCTGAGTAGAGCCACGCCCCTGGGTGTGGCTATGCAAACATGGGTCTACCTGCCCTCTTAAAGTGCTCACACAAAACTCTCTTCTGCTTCTCCTGTGTCCCTGCTTCCCTGTTAATACTCTAGTGTGGTACTCCTGGGGCTGAGACGTCAATTATGTGCAGAAAACTAACAATAGGTCTTTTTTTTCTGTGTAGTCCAGGCTATCCTCACACTCTTTAACTTCTTGTCCAGCTTCTCCAGTGCTAGATAATAGGTATTTGTCATCACATCTGATTGTTATGTATCTTGATCTGCTCTCCTACAGACTCTCCTCTACTATCTTTTTAAATCTCTCTATCTTGCTTAAAACAAGCTAGAAGAGTTTATTACTAAATGCTTGAAACAATACATGCATTCACATCTGAAGGAATATAGAAATCAGTTTTGAAAATAAATTTTCTTTGAGAAGTACAATTAATTTACTTTATAACATTTATATAATATGTGTATGTACATACACATAAAAATACACGTGTGTGTTGTACAATTTATATCAATTATGCCCTGTTTATATAATGATGGCCTCCAAATTACAATGAATCTTAACATTTTTATCACCTGGTGACATCACAACTTCAAGGACACTTTAATCATATGTTTGTGGTGCTGCAGATTTAAACAAACCTACTGCACAGCTAATCATATCAAAGTATGTGAAAATTTAATAATTTATTGCATGATAATGATAATAATGTAATCCTTTACTTATTTAAGGATTTGGTGTATCTCTTATGGTTATGTCACAGTTCATTCTTTCTAATGGAGAAAGCTTATAATTACAGTATACCACCTAAGCATTAGCCCCATACATCTCCTCACTCCTTCACAAAGCCACAATGACTAGGCTTTCACTAAATTCAAAAAAGTATTCTATGAGGTATACACACAACAAAATCTGAGTGACACAATATCAGGGAGCCACTCTTGACTATATGACTGTGTATTAAGCTATAATTGAATACAAGTCTGTGTAAGGTAGAGCTACTCAGGTTGATCAGCAACACCATGCTTAACATACCCAAATGGAGCGACCTATGGGACTTTACTAATTAAAAAGAACAGACTCCACAAGGGCAAATTCTTACTTTCAGACACAGAATCCTAATTTAGTTTCCTCTTTTCTCCAGGCAGAGTCTAGACACAAACAGTACAAGAAGTGAATGCGCTATTCATACACGAAAAAAAAAAAAAAAAAAAAAAAACATGAGAAAGTTTTTGGTTTGGTTTCATGCTTACAAATTGCTTAATTGAAAAAAATTGACTTAACAGACTCATAAATGAATGCCCTGGAATACCTTCTGTGATCCCTAGTTAGGATTTTCACTGATATGTTAAAGAAAATAAACATGAGAAAAAACAGCATACTATTGGTAAGCCTTTCATCGTTTATTGTTTTATTATTATTATTATTATTATTATTATTATTATTATTATCATCAGTGATGCATACAGTTTGAAGAGGAATTCCAGAATCCTTTCTGGAAAAGTTGAAAAATGTTTTCATTTACTGACCTGTGCCAGGTCTGTGTCTCTTGGTGAGGAGACTTTCCTAAGTGACCTTTCTATCCATGCCCTTCTGTGTGGTTGTGAACTGTACACAGGTCACTTTAAAAGTCATACTTTATTGATGAGAAATTAAATACCTCATACAGTATGCCTGTCTAAATTGATTTAGATACTAAATTTAGAATCCAGATCAATGTTGAGCTGAAAGAGTAGCAAATCTCCTGTATGCTTGATGAGGTTTGTTTCACAGTAAACACAGAGTTATATAAGATGGGCAGGATGGACAGCTGGGGAGAAGGATATACATATATGTGTGTGTATATATATATGTGTAGTAGTAAGTTTTTCTCGGCCCGTTTTGGGTCTAGGAGATTTGTGTCTGGAGTTTGTAACCTGGCGCACGCAGCGGCTGCAGTTTGGAATCTGGTCTGTGCGCCCGCAGCTTTTGTCTCTTAAAGAAATGAAATCACACACTTACATTTTTTATACTGTTTGGCCCATGTCTTAAGCACATTATTAGCTAGCTCTTTTATCTTAATTTAACTCATTTTTATTAATCTTTTCACCACGTGGCCACAGCCCTTGGCTCACCTGTTTTTCTTACATGTTGCTTCTTCAAAGACAGATAGTGACTGACTTAACTCCACCCTCCTTCTACCTGACTGCCTCTGATTCTCCACCCACTTCTACCGTGCCTTACATGGGCCAAACAGTTATTTAGTTACATCATACAAAAAACATTCTACCACATATATGTACATATATATATGTGTGTGTATATATATATATTCCAAATGATAATTAGATTACAATTCAAGCTAAAGGAAAAGGTCATTGAATATATAATTGGGGAAAAATAAGAAATGGTTATAAGGTTTATAAAAGCAAGGACAATGGTACAAAGGATTTAATAAAATATACACTGGTCACAAGTTTCAGAGAACACCTCTCAGCATTCTTCCTTTTGGGACCCTTCCTGACCTTATTCCTTGAGGACAGACCTTGTTTACATGAGAACAGAGAGTATAAATATTTTGAATACCCCTATAGTTTGAAAGATTGTTTTCCAACTGATGTTCTTGATAGAAAAGAACTGTGAGAGTCCTGCCATCATTAATGGGGTCATTCACTGATGATTTCAGAGGAGAAATTTTTTTTAGGAAGTCAAGGAATAACACAAGGATGTAGTTCAGTTACGGTGAGCCTTTGAAGGACATGCCTTGTGCCTGAACACTTCCTGTTTGTTCTCTCTGCTTCTGAATGACCATCATGTAATGAGGAGGATAAACTCTCCCACTAACACCGCTGAATGTAGGTTTCAGTTCTCTGAGAAGAACAAACAGGTGTCTTTTCCAACAATGGACTATTTATGTATGAGGCCTTACATTCAGTGTCACCGGAGAGAACACGGAGGGCCTTAGTCAACCTCTGAAGAACAAACACAGCATTCTCCTTGAGTCATGTCCAAGCATATACAGTTATGTCCAAAAATGATAAGACTATTAGAAATATACTAATGTAACTACTACTAGCTTGAAAAATTAAGTGACTGACACTGAAACTTCCTTTAGCTGTGTTTAAAAGGAATTTGCACGTTCCTCTCAGGATCATCACCATTTTGTACAGGTGAGTGACTCCACATGCATTCTGGTATAATAAACACTCTTTGTTTTTGCATACTATTTATGTCTGGGGTGTTCCTTCAGCATCTCCTTGTTTTATAAGGCTCTATGTTACTCTACCCTCCACTGTGGGCCCTCTCCCTAAAGACACACAGCAATAGGCCAGGTTTCTATGAACTAAGAGCACTGAAACTGTGAAACAAAATAAAATTCTTTTTTATGTATTAATGACAGTCACTGAAAAACACAAAAATACACACAGAAAATATCAACTATTTAAATCTTTACCATTTCCAGGTTTACAGGTTATATTAAAATGCATAATAAGCATTGGACAAATCAATTAAGGATTTCTCGATTGCACTGCAAGTTCATTAAACTTGGGTTTCAACCTTTTGTGGCTTTCTTATAGCCAAGTACCAGGTTAATGTCCAAACATTTTCAAAGATATCTTACTGATGCTTATATATATATAGGTTCAGAAATACAACCTCAAATGGTTATTATGAAAATATAGCTGCAAATTTACTTATTCTGTTTATTTGAATCAAAGTTACTCGGATTTTCAATTTTCATTTTATCAGAATGCTATATAAATGCTACACTTTAAATTATACTTGACATTTATTGACTTAAATTACTGAAAAGGACAGCAACATTCGCTTGTTGCTTAATCTAGTTGTTTAAAAAATTGAAAAAGTCATGAGTTCAGAAAGGTTCACATTCAAAGCTAGTGAAGGCTCAGGAAGGATCACAAGTTGTAACAGAAAACAAGAGTCTAATAAAATGCATGATTAAACATTTATAAGTGCAAGTTTGTATTTCTTGAGGGATCTTAATCTTAATATGACTATGCTTAAATTTTTAAAAGTTAGGAAAATACATTTGAATAACAACATTGATAATAAACATCTTTTCTCTTTATTGCATACAATTCTAAAATGCAATAATATACAGTCTAGTAGAATGATACTAACTTTATATTAGGACAGTCTGACACTATATAAAACACTTTATAATGTGAACATCCATTTTCAGAGCTAAGGTTAGTCATAACAGACTCCAACAAACTTTTTTATTAAATTAAGATTTTTGTAGTATTTATCAGTCATACAATGGGAGATGATTAAAATGTATACCCAGTTGCCATGGTGATTTCTTAGCAACAAAAATAAATGAAAATAAAAATCTTAAGATAAAAGCACAGATCATCTATTTGTTAAGAAAATTAAAGATTCTTTCAAATGACACATTCAGTATGTAATCTTTCAGAAAGAGAATTATTTATAGTAAAAACATAAATTCAATGGTAAAATTTTACTAACTATAAATAAAGCAACTGTATCCATTGATAAGTATATATACACAGAGAATAATTATTCCTATTTTTGAAGTTTCTGTTAAACAAAGACATATGCCTAAATAAATACCTAAATGCCAAAAAACTGATTGTGACTTCATAAAACTGAAATTGTGAATGTCTAGAAACAATGAATTTAAAAAAAAGTTTTTAAATTAGATTAAAAAGAAAATGTAATGCCACATGATGTAAATTTTAGAAATTAGAATTCATGATAATTGTGAGATAAGGAAATGAGAAATACACTCTCTTGGTAGGGTAAATTCTTATACTGTAAATGAGAATTCAAACAGTTCTACATTCCTTTGAAAATGAATATATAAGTATTTAGTGATTGGATGCATGGGGGTTGTGTGTGTGCATGTGTGCATGTGTGTGTGTGTATGTTTTTCTTTTCAAATATAATTTAACAACACAAAAAGTTCAAACTCCTTAAGTAAAATACAGAAGAATATTTTAAAAATACAGAGGGACCCAGAGAGAACTCTCTGACTCATCTTTAAATGAAAACACAAATTCTGCAACAGAATACTCACTTCACTTAGGTGGAGCTAATATAGACTTTTCTCTAATTCAATGCTAGTTTTGAAAAACAAAACCTAAGGCATTTCAAACAACTTCTTTATTCTTCTAAATGTCAGATGCTGAGAGTGTTGATTGTATCTCAATGAGAAAAACAAGCCTGTTTGTTTGCTCACAGGCAGCCTCGCCTAGGCAGGATATCATTTAAAAACTGATCTTATTTGTGGCTGGAGAGATGGCTCAGAAGTTAAGAGCTCCTACTGCTTTTCTAGAGGAGGGAGTGAGGGGTTGGTTGGTGGTGGTGGTTCAATCTCCCAACATGCACAAAGCTTCTCACACCTGTCTGTAACCCCAGTTCCAGGATTTCTGACATAGACATACATTCAGGCAAAATACTAATAACCATAAAATTAAAAATTATAAGAACTGGTTTGATCTGTTGTATACAAAGAAACAGACTCATCTAGGGAAATGTCAGCTGCCTCTCCTTCATCAATGCTCATCCTCCATTATATTGAAGGGTAGTATGTTGGGAAAATGACTCAAGGAATTTGGCTAAATTGATAGTGAGAAAAAGCTCTTTACCACTACACTTCTTTCTTGGAAATACAGGAGACCAAATTCCTCTCCACTGCCACTGAATTCCAGGCAACAGACATGACAATTCTTGAGTGACATCATGCTGCCAATGATCGGACAGGATTTTCTTTCTCACCCAATTACAATCAACCTTCTCAGTATCAGCCATTTAAAAGAATAAAGATGTTATTTAAGATGTCTTAGTCCGTTCATTTTCTAAACTCATATAAAATTAGAACAAAGAAGTTCACAGCTATTTAATGTACTTTCTCTCTTCCCACCGGAGCTATTTTGAGGAATAAATGTCTACTAATTTTGGCATTCAATAAGTGATTATTTTTATTTATATGTGCATATATCTATATATACAAACTATTCTTAGGTAAATATGCATATTAATATGTACACATACATGTGCATATTTACAGATTTATATGCTTTATATATATATAATCAAATTATATTACAAAATTTAATATATTGTAAATTTATTTTCAATGTATTTCTATAATCAAATTTATCTAAAACATTATAAAGAGAAATGTTTAGGATGCACTAGCTTTGTTGTATTAGAGATTTATTCCCAGAATAGGTAGGAATACTTCTGGTCATTCAGTTCTATAGTGTATGTGGACATGCATGCTGCAGTGATACATAGGATTATTTGAAAGAAAACCATGCCAAGCTATGAAATGTTTCTTTAAAAAAGACAAAAAAATTATATCATGTATAGTGGGAAATTATTTTTGTTGCCTCTCCATTTTGGTATATTTAAATGCATTAAAAGCCACATGGCCATTTTGTAATAATTGATACAACTCACGCAGTAAACAAAATTTCAGTCTACTTGCAGAAGCACATGTGGATATTGTGGATAACTTTGATGTGTCCTCAGGTATCAGAACTCATGCACAGTTAATTTAGATGTCAACCAAGCATTGTAGTCTAGCAAGTTTATGTAAAACTTGACTTCATCTACAATTAGTCTAAATTCTAGCTTATTACATAATCACATTCATCAAATGGTCAGTAAAGATCACATTACATGACCTTTTCTCAGCATCAATATGTGTAACTGTAACTTGACATTACAATGCTTTCTTTGCTAAACTGAAATATAAAACATGATTAAATTAGATTGTTGCCAGCTAAAAGGTTGTTAATAATTTAGCTAAAATAATGCCATCTTTAATTTCAAATATCATTTGCACATTTGTTTATAGAATTTAAATTTTGGTGAGAAATAAGAGACTCTATTACATAACACACCATCTATCCTATTATATTTCCTCTATCCTTTAAACTCTAAAGCAAAATGGATGCCATAGTTATAAGATATAGCTCATCAGACAGACAAATCTTATAAGTCATTAATATATTTCAATTTATATAGAATAATTTATAAAAAGCCTACGGGGTTTTATTTTGGCAGGGGGGTGCTTTTAAAATACCAAAAGTCCTTACTTATAGAAAAAAGTGAAAAAGAAGTTAAAACTTTTTGTCATATACAGGAAAAATGAAAGAAAGTAAAATGTTAAGGTATTTTCTCCAAAGTACATAATTGAGGTCAAAACAGGTAAAAGAATTTCAGGATGATGATAGGATATTCATTTGTCTGAACTGGTACCAACAGATCATCATTCTTAATTTTCAATGAGGTGTAGATATTTCTGCCTTCCTGAAGGACACAAATCCATCCATATTCCTTAAACTCTTTAAATTGTATTCTTGCTATGCGTTTCTCATAAACATATTGGATTTTAGTTGTTTACTTTCAACACGACATCTTCAGTTATTGCATATTAATAAATCAATCTTCTCAGCACACTGAATTTAATGTCAGAGACATCATTTCAAGTATCATCAACTTTCCCACTCATGTATACTTTTATATAATTTCTATGATTTATTCTCTATGTTTATGATATTTTTAGAAGTAGTCATTGTTATTCAACACATCTGTTCATTAACATTTTGGGAAACTTTTCAGCACATTACTAAAATAACTAAAGTAAGGAGTAATATATGGCTTTTAATCAATGAGAAATATTCAAAGCCTGCATTTAACCCTTGTGCAATTAATCAAAGCAGAGAAGAGCATGCACAGAATATTGGGACCTTTCAATTTAACAATAATAAATATGGGAAGCAATCAGTGATAAGCACTTAAAATGTTATGGTGTGTTTTGAAGGGTATAATGTAATTTCTTCTCCAATCACTGACTTACCCAAGACTGTGAGCTCTGCAGAGGCACTAATATTCTCATTCTTATAGGTGACTACACAAGTATAGGTTCCACTGTCATCATCTGTCACATTAGAGATGAGCAAATTGCTTCCACCCAACAGTGAATACTTTTTAGACCTGTAAGAAAGAGGCCATATGCAAGGAGGTGGCCAGTTAACATATTTGAACATTAGGCAAGACTTTAGAAGTGTTGATAAATTTTATAAATGCTTACAATGGATCTACATAAATCTACATTTATGATGTATATAAATCTATAATAAATCTGAAGAGATAGAATTCCTATGTCATCAAGGATCTATAATATCTCATTTATTGAACTAGTATTAATTCAAGGTAAATTACCACTGGGAGTCTCTGTGTATTAATTTAAAGATTAACTAGATTAAATATAATATTAGTGATTATATTTATATAATAAATATAATAATGTATAATAAGACATTTAAATTCTAAAACCAATAATAAAAATTTTAAATAATTTAGTATGATCCTATCATTTTAAATTTTAGTGCCTCAAGGCAAAAGAGATGGTTCCTCGGGGTAATAATCAATGTCTTTTACGCTGACATATAGCTCAGTCATCATTTAAAAAGTAACATTTCACATGAACCAAGAGCATCTGGCTATATGAAAGTGAGGCAGTAACCAGAACCTCATGACTTCAGAAATATTGTGATGACATTCTATGTCTTATTGTTGCCTAAATACTTACTCAAATTGGGCAAAATTCAAACAATAATTTATGATCTATGCACCTACCTAATAACGGAAATTAAATGTGTTAAAAGAAATATACTAGTCATTCTAATCAATGAACTTAATTTCTTAAGTGAGATCCATTTAATCAACATGTTTCAGACTAAGTATTCCATTTAACTATTGCCTTGCTTTCTAACTCTTTCTTACTATTGATCTTTGGCTAATCCAATATGAGCTACATTCTCAAACATTATTGTATATTTATATTAACTGAGATAATATCAGGCATATTTAGAACTAAAATATCTATGCAGACCTTAAAATTTCATGTAACACATTAAGGTGAAAAAATGGTTTCTTTTCTATCTTCTCTATTATTAAAATATAATAAAGAATGAGAAATTGTTTATCTCTTTGATATACCATGTGGTGCTTTTATGTATGGAACTTGAAATATATACATGTGCATGTAATATAAAATGATTGCCACAGTAAGCTAGGTAACCTGTATGTATGTGTGTATGCCTGTGTATGCACACAATGTGTTATAAACATCTAAGATCTATCTTCTCCTTACCACATTCCTATGATGACATCACCTGAATTTTCAATATCACTCTAATGCATTTTCCCTTCAGAACTGATTCCAGTTGCTTTTACTTCTTTCCTCAACATCTACTCTCAGTGGTTAAATATCTTTTATACACTAATCATGCCAAAGAATTTGAGAACAAATCTTTGAGAAAACTGAAATTTTTGTTGCCTATCAGGAAGAATAAAGCAATAGTGTATAGTGATCAAGGGTGTAATACCTCAGTTGGATAACCTCCTCGCCCCGTAACCAGGTGAAACTTGGTGGAGGGTAGCCAGAAACACAACATTCCAGGACAGCATCTTTTCCTTCAATGGCTACTACATTAGATGGTCTTTGCAGAAAGTACAGTTGCCTATGCAGCCCTGGATCTATGGAAAGAAAACACAGGTTCATATATCCCATTTTTAAAAATGTAGCTGGAATTATATGTATTATTACTACGATTTAAGATAATAAAGAATAGAGTTAGAAAAGTAGAATAATGCAAGAAAATTTGAGGATGAAGTAGAGTTTCTCTCTTCCCAGGATCAGAATCCTGAGATTAGAATATTCTTAACTTCTAAGACATAAAAATAGAAGGCAAAAGGCATAAGGTTGGTACTACAAATTCTTTTTGTGCTCAAGGCTTTATTTGTCTTTATTAGAAAAAGAACAATATTATCAATAACTTGTCTAAATGTTATCATCAAAAAATGTTAATGGTTCACTTGACCTGCAAGTGACTTTGATTGTACTTTGTTCTGCTTTTTAAAAAATTGATTTTTACATATTTATATATCAGATAAATAAGCATCTTTGAGTGGTTTTAGAAAGCATATGAACAGTGTTTTGAATATACATTTTTGAAGAATTATTTTCTGTTTCAAGTGGAAGTTATGCTTACTTAAGTTTTCTTGCTAGCTTTCTAAAAATAAATCAGGCTATAGTTTAGTTTTCTTTTCATTATGAAATTCTGAAATCTTTCCAAAGAGGTAGCTTGTCCTCATTGCTAAGAACACAGTTGAATGAAAAATTCAACCTCTCACCTCTTCATCTCTCACACTACTTCATCTGTATATGTATTATCTGTGTCTACTAGCACAGATGTACAATCTAGTGACAGGTAAGCTTTATTCTTACCCTCAGTAGACTCACTGAGTTTTCATCATATTGAATAATCAGAAGTTCAGAGCCTAAGCATAGGTTCAACACTCAGAAACCCATCTTCAGAATAAAGACTTTTTGTCATTAATGTGAGTTCCAGGCTTAATGTCTGGAGACATATCAATCAATGCAATTGCCTTATCCTCTGGTCTAACCTATTCATCAATGTCCATAAGAGTTGATTTATTAAATATATATTACTAAGATTCTTCATTCACATTAAAATCCACACCTTTCTAGGAAAGTTTAATCAGGGGTACAACATAATGGAATATGGAGAATTAACTTGTTAGAAAAGAAGTGATCAAATCTTACATCTAGAAAAGAGGTAAATTGAGAGTCACTAAAAGAGATTAGATGCAACCATGCCATTGTGCAGGCTGCTGCTGACCTCATAACCTGGAAAACATTTGAACACAGTTATTCTCCTGAGCCAGATACAACCTCTCATCAATTGTGGAGTCATAGAAGGAAAACAAATAGCTAGGATAGTAATTTCATCTTAAACATTCTGTGTACAGAAATTCATGCTTTCTCAGTCTTTCCACATCTGCTTCATAATTTCCATAACAGAAATAAATCATCATCACAATAAAAATAGTTAAAGCATTTTCCAAATATGTTGTTATTAAACCAATGTTGTTGAAAATGCCTCAAATTTTATGGAAATCACAGAATGGCATATTTTATTTCCACTCTCAAAAGTGACTTTTCAAATAAACAAATGTGGTTCATAAGATAACACTGCCTAAGGAAAATATTTTCGGAAATGGACAAATCCCCACAATGTGCATCTGTATGTGGCTTTCCTTACAAAGACAGACAATTCATTTAGACACATTTCCTCACACCTGCTTCCAGTAATACTGTTCTTATACATTCTGCACAAGGCTGCCTTGTCTCACCCAGATGAGGTATGCTTAAATTCATCTTCTACCTAAAGAAATTTTACCTGGGATGTTCTATAGGTAAATTATTATCAACCAAGGAATACATACTGCAACTCAAAATACTGGACTTTATTTTATCAGAATACATACGCACATAAAATAGTTCATTTTTGAATACTTTAAAATTATTCCATGCATCAAAAACTTGAACAAATAAAATGGGTAACTCCTCAGTGTCAGATCTCCACTTTCTGCCACTGTTTCCCTTCTCATGGACATGTTACATTAGTACAGCTGAATTGTTTCCAAGGTTAACACAGTTACAAAATTATCTCTATTATATATATAATATATATTATATATATTATATATATATTTAATTTATTTATAAATTAAAATATAGTTTAAATTAGGGCTACTTGCTTAATATAAGCTTGTATATGCAAGTTATATATCCTTCATTAAAGTACACCATCTCTTTACTCATTCATCTCTCCTCTATTAACCCTACTTTAAAACTTAAGAGGTAACTAATCATTTCCCTTCTTACATTGCTGAGCATTTTTGAGAATTACATTTATTTGTATTTTTTTCTGTTAAGGTTTTACCTGAGTAGCATGACAGATTATAGGTTAATTAAGGAGTATTATTCACATTAATAATCATTAATCATATTATATGCCACCTTTACAACTGCACTTCTTAACGTCAGCATTATATAATTAACATGTCTTCATTTTGTGGCTGATAAACTGGTCCTTATTGTTGGTTAGCATATAATTGTATCAGTAAGCCCAGCTTGTTAATTAACCTATTATTTAAACAACTGAAGGATAATTTAGTTACTCTCAGTGTTTGATGTTTAGGAACAAATCTTTTATTAATACATATAGATTTGAAGTTCAATTTGTTAGATTTGTTATTTGACAGTTTCACACATGTTCCCAGTGTATACTGATCACTCTTATGCTCTACTCTTTAACCCTTAGTATCTTTACCTATTCCATACTTGTCCCTAAAAATTTACTTCTCATGTTTTGCTTTGTAACCCACTGAGTTTAAATATGCCTATTCGAGATGGTTTAGAGCTATCCACAGGAGCTTGATCAACTCAGTATTAGATACACAATTGGAGATAATAAAATCCTAGTCCCAGAAACTATCAATAATCAATAGTTCAGGAGTAAGGGCCATGGCCATAAGCAGCTCCCCCATCCATGACCAGGTATTGGCAGGGCCTGTCTAGTATCTGATCAAGGCATATAATTGCAATTATGAGTTTGTAATAACAATGGTTGTATTAAGCCTAGATGATGGCATTTCAATGTGTTCTACCCTGTTATCTGGCTCTTACATGATTCCTGTTCCTTTTCTACTATGTCCTCTGGGCTTAACGGTATAAATATCTTGTTTATAGATGATTGCAATGTCTCAGAGCTGAATTCCTAAATTGTGTGATTAAAAATATGTTTAGCTTTAGAGAAAATTTCCAGATTTCTTCCAAAGTGACTGTATAGCTCTCCACTTTTATCAAAGTGAAGGTGTTCTAGGCAGGTTATTGCTCATTCCCTATTCTCTCATGGTAATGGGCATGAAATTGTTTATTCCTTATTTCAAATAGCAGTTCTTTAGTGGAGATGAAGAGGACCATTCATATGATTTGTTTTCACTGTATATTGTCTTTGGTGAGCTGTTAAAATCTTTTGGCTCTTTTTAATTGGCTTGGTGGTTGTACTGGACCACTGCTTCTTAAAAGTTCATTATATGTTCTTGAGATAGGTCCTTTTATCAACTATGAGTTATGAAAATATTCTCCTAAGATGATGGCCTTTTTTTGTTTGTTGTTTTAATGTTGCCTTTTTAATGGTGTAGGAATTCTGAATTTTAAAATACCCATATTTTTCCTTTCGTGTTTTTAATGTGTGGTAAATTGAAAATTCATGATCATATTCACACCCACCTGGACTTAGTAAGGTATGTCTGAAAATGTGTTTTGTATTTTGCATTTAGGCTGATTATCTTTTTTGAGCTCATCTTCTGGAAGGTGTTCCAATTTTCCCAACCTCCCTTTCATGAGAAGACTTCCCTGTTATTTTTATTTGTTCTATTGTCAAGGATCTGCTCTGTCGGATCAATCTGTGAGAGCTCTTTCTTCTGTTGCTCAGTCTAGCTCCCTGCTTTCTCTCAGTTCCTCCTGTCTACAAAGTGAAATGGTCCAAAAGACCTGAAGTCACAGTGTCCAACATCTCAATTCTTCCTTATCGTGCTTAGGAGGTAGACTCATCTCATAGAAAGTTCAGAGTATTTGTTAACTTCCAAAACACTGCTTTCGGGGATTTGGGCCCTTGTTGGAATATATCTGTAGTTTGACATCATGGGGTTTAGACAGCCACCAAAGAATCTTCTAACATTCCTCCAACATGTAATATATCCCTGTTAACTCAGTCCCATCCAGAACTATCTATTTAGATATGGTTAAACCCCTTGTGGCTTTTCAGGTATGAAGATTTGTTTTTCTGTTTTGTTGGGGTGGGGATTGTTTTTTTTATTATTAATTAATTTATTTTTAGAAAATACAGTCCTTTTTTATTTTCATGTATCCCCTTGCTCTCTCTCCTTTCCCCCTCCCAATCCCTCCCTGTCTGCCTACAGCCTCTCTCTTCCCTGTCTCCCCATCCCCTCCCTGAAGGGGGCAAGAAGTCCCAAGGTGAATCAATTCAGCATCCACTCTAGGCAGGTCCAGTTTTCTCATCATAATGTCATGTCTGGGTTAGGTGTCCCTCAGGGGAGAGTGGGCTCTAAAGTGCCAGTCCATGCCTATAAACACAGCCTGATCTCTCCCCTAAAGGCTCCACATACTGTCCATGTCAGTGGACCCTTGCATATCCTTGGAAGGCCTAGTTACTTTTTTTGAAGGTTCCCAGTGACTGTTCTTAATTCAGTGAGCTTTCCAGAGCTCCAGCCAGTCATCACTGTGGGAGTTTCCTCATAAGCCCTATCCCCTTTCTCAGATAGACTCTTCTCTCCTGCTCTTAGCTGGACCAGGAGCTCAGCCCAGTGTTTAGCCATGTTTCTCTGTCTCAACCTCTATTTATTTTTGGATGTAAGTTCTGGAATGGCCCTTGTGGTATCTATTTGTTTGATTTTAGGGGAAGTCTTTTTTAGGCAACACATCACTATTGGTTGTAGACCTAGGCAGGGGCATCCTGTGAGTTCTTATGGGTAACCCTAGCATCTGGTCTTTTTCCAACAGCACATTGGCTTTCTTTGTTAAGATCTCCATCTCTTTATTTTTCTCCCTCCTTGTTATTCCTCTCACTCAACCCTCTCCTTCTCTCATGATTTGAAACTTTCAGGGATTCTCCCAGAAAGAGAAAATTGAGATCTCCTTAGCTAATTGAGAGCATAAGGAGTTGCAACCAAGAAAGTGTCAGGATTTGCAAAATACATGTCTCTGTATTTCATCTAATGAATTCAAATACTAAGGGTCTTCCTCCAATTTTATATAAACATTTTCTCAAATGGTGAGCACTTGATATGTTCTACAACTCTTCCTCGGGTTGAATATCAGCACAAAATACTTGAAGCTCTTTGTACCCCAACACTGTGATTCATTTTCTGTGCTGTGTTCTGATGTGACCATGTGTTTTACTTTGACCAGAAGGTTGTGGAGCAGTTGATCTTCATGGGATCAAGGACTGAGAACTCAGAAAGACTTCCTTCTGTAGTTTCTTTGATTCAATGGAGGCCCAGGTGACAGTCCCAAATGCAACTGGCAAATTGTAAAGATGACAATCTTAAATGAGCCCCCCAAAACAGAAATTACTTTGATGTGCTACAAAACCAGAAGAAGCAATATTATCTTTTCCTGTTTTAAGGGATTACAATAGAACAGCAAAAAAAGCATACACATAACAGTGAAAGCCAGACAAACCATCTGAATAATTTACCCAGTGGCCATTGTAGTTATTGACTTTGTTTTGGGATCTTTAATACTGTTAGGATGGCCTGGCCATCTATATAGACAATACTCAAATTTGTTATCTCTCTCCCATTTTTTATATAACTTTCACAATAAAATTTTTAAAGAAGCATTGGAAAAAATCATACTTTCGTTTTAAAATTAGAAGAAAGATGATTGTCAAGGTTAACTGTGTGTGATCTATCTGCAGGTGGTTTTGAATTTCACCTTTACATTTTTCTATGTTTTCTAAAGGTTTTCAAAATGGCATGTAATATTTTTAAACTGCAGAGTTATTTTAAACTCCACGGTGGCAAAGTGTATAGAACTTTTACAAAGAGAAAAAAATTATAAAAGTTAATGACTAAAACTCCAGGCAAATATTTAAAAGCAAATGAAAATTTTCCCTCTAAGTTCCATAGCAGCTTAAGGAAAAACTAGAAATTCTAGATTATAACTCTTGTCTACGTTGACCTTAATTAGGAAGAGAATGGAATTAGTCATTAATGATAAATGTGGTTTGTGTTCTAGCTCTATAGGCAAGAGCTATTCAAATCCCTGTGCAGTTACACAGTTAATGATAGGACATGTGAAACGTTTTAAGTGAATTAATGATACTCCTTCATTACAGCAAAGGTGAAGGGTCATGTGAATATACGTCTTCAATGAGATCTTATAAATTGAGTGAGAGAATATATTGTTGTTGTTTATTCAATTGTACATAGACTTCAGATAGTTTTATAGGTTTAAAATAAAAGTTGGAAAGAGTGTAAGTGAGTTATTAAATAACAAATTTGCCAAGTGTTCTGCATTAAAACTAATAAAAAATTCCTGTAACAAATGTTGATATCAATAATTACAAAGAAACCTTCTGTAATATAAAATTCATAAATAAATATGTACAAAATTAAATGACTTATGGCTCTAAATTGATTGTAGTAATCATAATCTGCTTTAATAAAAACCCAATTTAGGTTTTGCTGTTAAAAGAAAAATATTGGCATGGGGCTTGTGTGTGAGGGTTTTCTTGGGTATTTTGGGAGTTTTGTTTGTTTGTTTGGTTGATTGTTTGTCTGTTTGTGGTTTTTGTTTGTTCACTTTTGACCTGGTCTGCCTGGTACTAGAGTGGCCTTAGAATCTAAGAGAGTGGTAAAGAAAGTAGCAGAAAATAGTTATTTCAGGGTGATACATATACATAACTCTACTGAACTACAGAGATGCCTTGGAGCATAGAATGACCTCATAGCAATTTATTGCCTTTGCCTGTTTGACCCACATTCTCTACTCTTTTTATTTCTTTTTAAATGGAAATTTTGGCCTACTTTAACTTCATCAGTTCTCTGAATTGGAGAAGACTATTCTAAAATCGTTAAAAAGAGAATTACATGATAATGTCAACTGAGGATCTGAAACTGCTGGCTATTACTGAGGACTCCAAAGAATTCTTCTCCTCAGGGAGCTAAACTTTACAAAATGAGCATTTCAAGAATAACATGATTTTCAAACAAAAATAGTGAGAATAGCAGTAGTTTTTACATTTGTATAAATTTCTTGAATGAGTAGCTTGATTAAAAATAACTTGGTTGTTAAGATGATTTCTTCATTCATAAATTTCTCATAGGTATTTTCTTGTTGCATGTAAACAGTCCAATTTCAAATAGATATGTAGGTGTCAAAGGCACCTGTTTTAACTTTTCAGACAATTGCAAACTTTAACATTATACCAAATCTTAGTACCCAGGTTTTTACAGTTAGTTGTGATGTAGAATCTAACATGGTAGCAAAAAACATTCTTTACGTGTGTGTGTGTATGTGTGTGTGTGTGTGTGTGTGTGTGCAAAATCCACTGGACCATCTTGTACTTGAATGGTTCATTTATTGATGTATAAGTTTTGTCACATCACTAGATGGTAATCTGAAATAGTACACTATTTTAGACAGGACTTCCAACTGTTGATATGAATTATTATAGAAAAAAATCACTTGTTACTATTGCCAGCAGTCCCATCAAAAATAACTTTAAATGTTGGAAAGCTGCCAAACTTCTGGTAAAATATATAAGTTTTTCAACTTTCTAATTTTATCTTAGAAGTTTGAATTTCATTCTTAGTAGAAAATATCATTTTTATTCAAGTGACTCATTCAAATTTTTCACTTTTGATAAAATATGTAGCAAGTATCCATGTCTGAAGAGATAGCATTCTATTTTGATTATCTTTTCAAATCAAGCTAATGTTCCATAAGAGAACAAACAAAAAATAGTTCATTCTGTTTGAAATTCCAGTTATTACAGAAGTGTTTACTGTCAAAGTACACTGACTGCATTGTGACTCCCTTTGTGTGCATTTTCCATATTAAACCAGTAGAAGATAAAATCAAACTAAAATATAGGATATTGAGGATAGTAATACAAAAGGCTTAATTTTTGTATTATATTAAAAGCATTCATAGGCAACATGGCAAAAACTCGTAGCACTACCATTCAGATCTCATCAGTTCTCTCAAGGAATCTAAAAATCCAGGAACCCAATCACTCTTTGAGAACCTGTAGAGACTGATTGGAAGAAGAATCATCGTGGAAGAACCAAGATCATATTTCCTACCAAAACAAGAGCAGACTTGCATCTATCAAATAGAAACTGATGATGACTCCTGCCTCCCTCTTCCTCTATGTCCTTTTATCATCCGCCTTCTCCTCTTGCTCCATTTTCTTACCATTGTTCTCCTTATTTTCATCACATAAATCAGTGAAACTTTAAAATGTCTAATAAGGAGGAGTCGCTAGATACACCATGGCTGACTGAAATTCATGGGATGACAACCTGAATCTGAAGAGAAACCAGTAGGAGAGGAGTGGATTGGTAGAAGATGGAAGGGAGGTGGGGGGACTGGGAGGAAGGGAGGGATGGGGGAAGCTTTGGGTAGAAGTAAAAACAACAAAATAATTTTTAAGTTAAAAAATTCTAGACATTATCATTCAGGAAGAGTCTATTTAGAGTATTATTTCTTGATAGTCTAGAATCATATACTATGACCCAGTGTCTATGATTAATACACCCAGAAATAAAACCTAGCGACTATCACCAGAGCCACTGATACAAAGAGGTTTACTAGTACAATTGGTGAGTAGAACTTTTTGAGTGGCATTTTCTAAAACAAAGGGTACTGCCTGCCAGGTATTACAATAATCAAATTGAGTCTGAGCTTCAGTAGGAATAAGATTTCACTCTTTACTCTTGGTATGGATTTGTCTTTATACATCAAACTTTTTCTGTTTAAGACCCTTTCAGCTGAACTAGACTCCAGTGGCACAAGGCTAGCACTCAAGAGGGTAGGGATAGTAAGTTCAAGGTCAGCCTGATCTACACAGTGAATTCTGTAGGAGAGCCAGAACTGTACAGTGAAACCCTGTCTTGAAAAAACAAAAACACTTGGGTATTAGGGTAATTGTGGCCTCATAAAAGGAATTTGGCAATATTCCTTCAGTTTCTACTGTGTGAAATAGTTTGAGGAGTAATGGTAGTAATTCATTGAATGTCTAGCAGAATCTGCACTGAAACCATCTGGGCCTGGGCTTTCATTTTTGGGGAGGCTTTTAATGACAGCTTCAAAGCTTGTTCAGCCACTCTGGAATGCAGTATGGCAGTTTCTCAGAAAACTGAGAATCAATCTCCCCAAGGACCCAGCAATACCACTTCTGGGTGTATACCCTAAAGATGCACAGTCACACTCCAAAGGCATTAGCTCAACTATGTTCATAGCAGCATTATTCCTAATAGCAAGAACCTGGAAACAACCTAGATGGAATGGATTAACAAACTGTGATACATCTACACAATGGAGTACTACTCAGCAGTAAGAAAAAATGATATCCTAAAATTTGCAGGCAAATGGAAGGATTTGGAGAATATCCTCCTGAGCGAGGTATCACAAACCCAGAAAGATAAGCAGGGGATGTACTCACTCATTAGTGGACTCTAAACAAAAAAGCAAAAAGCAAAGCATGCCCAAGCTACAAACCACAACCACTGAACAGCTTGGGATCGGAAATACCTTGGACTGACTCCTTGGATCCCACTCACCTTAGAGGAACACCTGACTCAGTCTTGATGTTGGGGGGAGAAAACTGGATTTGCCAGGGGTGGAGGCTTAACTAAGCAATATTGTGACCATGGGACCTTGGGACTGCCTGCCCAGGAGCGGGGATGGGGAAATGTGGATAAGAGAGAATGACCTGATGTTGTGGGAAGGGGAAGGGACCTTGAATAAGGATATACAGGGATAGAAAATGTGACTTCTTTATTCATAATAATAAAAATTAAATAAAAAAAGAAAAGAAAAAACAAAAATACAACAAAAATCAAAACCAAAAACTAAACAACTGCAAAAAGTTTCTTAGAGCAAATGACTAGTTTGGCCATATGAATTATTTAACTGGAGATGGTATTTGGAGTAAAAGGAAACTATTATAATTATCTTACATCACAGGTACATGGTACTGGGGATTCTGGATAAGTGGGGGGTGTGAGTTAACCCTGTGATAATAGCCTTTCCTCAATGAGACCATTTTCCAGAACTGTTATTTGGGAACCTCACTATTAAAGTCATGTGCTGATTCTGAAGAATAACTGAGGCATAGAAAAATTAAATTATGGATTGCTGAAATCTGTGTCAGCAAGAAAAAAATCACTACTTTATCAGCTTAATAACTGTCACTCTCAAAATGACTAGTAACAGTTTTAATCTTCATGTTTATCTGAATACAACACCTTTTTTCCTATTGTATACTCTTGGGTGTACCTTATTAAGAGCATATCTGGTTGGATTATCCCTTAATTTTCAACTGGAACTGGAGCTCAGCCAGCTAACTTGGGGTGACTATTTCTATTTTTGCTCAGACACAAGAGTTATAAACTCATGTAAGTTCTTATGGTTTCCTGTATTCTCACCTTCAGGTTAGCCTGCCATTCACCTGCTGGCTGTTCAGCCTTTGTTCATCTCGCTAGGTTTCTGTAGGTCTGCATGTCTTAGACACCATCTGGCATTGTGCTATAATAGCCAAGAATGAAACTTTCTATTGCATTTCTCCCAACTCTTTGTCTAGAATTTTGGTTTTTGGTTTTTGTTTGTTTGCCTGTTTTGTTTGATTTCCTGAAAACCAACCTAATCTCAACAGATCTCTCTGTTCGTCTGTCTCTGTTTGTCTGTATCTCTCTCTCTCTCTTTCTCTCTCTCTCTCTCTCTCTCTCTCTCACACACACACACACACACACACACACACGAATGTATTTCATAAAAAAGTAAAATAAAATAAATTTCATTTTGCTGCAAACTAGGGAGTTTTGAACACAGGATAGCAAGGAGTCATTTCTCATGAGTCATTCTTCACTCTGTGATTCTATACCTTACTTGCCTTATTTACACTAATTTCATACTAAAAATGATATTTTCTCTAAATATTCCTGCATCTGTTCATATTTCCTTTTTCTTTTTACATGAATGCACACTCACTGCTATTTGTGGTTACATTTGGAAGAAAGGGGAACATCTATTCCTGTCACTACCGTATGGCCAAGTCCCTTCTATCCCTGGGAAATTTTGGTTCAGTAATTACTGAAGCAGGTCTGAAGGAAGTAAAATTTTATTTTTAGAACAGTTTATTTTTTTAAAGCTGACTTTAGAATTCTAGGAAACAAATGTTGCCATTATGATATGTCAAAGTTAATTTAAAGAATCAAAAGTCTTCAGAGTTTATATATACATATAAAGAAGCATTTGAAACTTTCAAAAAAAGTGATGGTTTCTTTATTCTAATACTTGTTTTGATAAAGAAATATAACTATCTGGATATTTCCTGTTTAAACTATGTTGAGTCAAGAAAGGTATAACCATACCTTAAGACAGAATATACGTTTATTTCTATTTAGCAGAAATTAGTATTAAAGAAAGGCATCAGAGGAAATAAGTTACCTGATGATTTCAGATTTTTTTTCTGACATTTGTGTATTGAGAAATTATAGTTTTGTTTTTCACACACCCTCAGGGAAGGCTTCTTGTTCACATCTGATTCAAAAAAGATTGCCTGAGCCTCAATTCCATCCAGACAAGGCTGCTACCATCCCATTTGTAGTTAAGACAAAATCTAACATGTATTTGCCACATTGTGCTTTAGCGAGTATAGAACTCCTCTTTTCAAAGACTACCCATTTCTCCATTAGGAGGTCAACCTGAGCCTATTTTTTTTGCTTTTTATCTTTGGGGATACAGTACATTTTTAGAGAACATAAGCTAAGAGATTATAAGATAATCAATATCTAACATTACTGAAGGTCAAGGGGAACATAAAAAAACTAATGTATTTGATGATGGGGTTATCATTGTGACATGGGAGAAAGAGGCAGATTAAATTGCAAAATATTTCCCCTAATATTTTTCTTTTTCAATTCAGAGTCAGAGTTATAGACCTCCTGACAGGCCTCAATCTCAGTAAGAGACAGATTCAAAGTCAGAGGATGGTCATGTATGTGTAATAATTAAATTTATATTTCTAACATTAAATATGTATGCACTTCAAATGATTTTTTAGATGTATTTAGTTATTTGAGTGTTTTGTGTTCATGTACATATAGGCTCAAAGGCATTGGCTACTAGAGTTGCAGATAGTTGAGAACTGTAATCATAGATGGTTGTGAGGCAAACTGTGGGCTCTTGGAAATTAACCAGGCCATCATGAAAACAACAAGGGATCTTAACCTATGAGCTATCTTTCCAGACCCCCAAAAGGATTTTGCAACCCCATTGAAATAATGGCTACCTTGGTAGTCTCACATCTAGTAAAATGTGGCCTGACTTTCTGTAGCTAATTCTAATATAAAATGGTTGCCCATTCATTTCGGAGCCAGCCCAGGCCGATTTTTTTAAGAAATGATAGCTCCTATGTGGTAGATGTCCACATAGTATCATGGACTTTGGTCAACTGTATACAATAAAAGTCATTCAATTATTTTTTAAGAGATTTTGCTGTAATATAAGCGGACAAAAGTATTTTTATTAACCTGAATAGAGAAAAAAAATGTCCTGACTTTTTATCAATAATTATTGCCTGATTGCAACTGTCCTGTCCTTTTCAAAACCTGAGGTTTCTATGGCAAACTGGAACTTTTAAATTCACTAGCAGCAGGGTTGAAGCTGAACCTGAAATTAAGTAACAAACGGTATACTTGGTTGAAAAGACATTTGCAAAATCAGACCAAATTTTACTTTTTCTCAGGATAAGAAACAAAGGACATTATTGTTGGATAAATTGCTACTGGATTTTGAAGATCAAATGCATATTTTTCTCCTCTTTCTCATTTATGTTATTTTGGCCTATACCATACAACAGAAGAAATTAAAATAACAGAGAAGGCTGGGTTAAAATCAGAGTGTGAGACACTAGAGAATAAATATTTTCATGTACTAGTAGTTTGTATATTTAAGAAAGGAGAAAACTAGACAGGTTACTAATATGTAACTACCAGGATGCTTGTAGACTCATAATAAAAGAAGGTAATAATCCAGAGAATACTCTTTACATGAGAAACAAATTATTTAGTATTGAGGAGCTTCTAAAATGCAAAAATAATCTCAGTATCTGTTGAGGTCTATAAAATGCATTTGGCCTGTCCAATTTAATCTTTATAATCATCCTACAAAATATATCCTAGCTCTGTCTTCATTCCACAAGATAATGCTTTAAATTAAGTAATTTGTCTGAAATTGTACAACTAGAAAGTGTAAAACCTGGATCTCTACTTAGTTTGGTATTAAAATCCATGTCTTTAATCATTTCTCATAATAATATATTGGGACACTAACAATCTGAGCAAAATCTTGGAAAACAGATTGTGACAGTCCATGTTCAGACCCTTTCATGTGTTCCACATAAATATTGGTGTATAGGAAATTTGTACGACATGCAGCGTAAATATAACATGTTAACATAATTCATTCTTTTCTAAATATATAGAAGAAAGGAACACAGTTCATAAATTCATTTTAAATCTTCAAGTGGCCACATGTCCTGTTTATAGCCTGATGTTAGAAACAATACATACAAAAGTAACCTTTACAAAAAATGTAAATGGATAGTAAAATTTGTGAATTTATATAACATGAAGTATGAGAGAAAAGATTCTAGTAGTATATGAATAATGCCTATAATCTGCTTCTTTGTTTCTGTTTCTCTGGGTCTTTCTTACATCAGTATCCATTCTTAAAAATTTGCAAAGATCCTCAACCATAGATAAGTATTGTTCACTTTAAATGCCTAGACATGAGATTTAAGGCTGTCAGTATGTTGAGTTCAATTTTATATTTCACATTTAACATCTTCTGGTATCAAATTTTACAAAATATTCCTCTTGAGATTTACAGGTTCTCAGGTGCTCCAGTAGTGGAATTGTTTAGCTGCAGTACTTAGACAACAGTGTGTGCACGAGAGCAATGCCGAGGTTGTGAGTTTGAGATTTACAGGTTCTCACTAAGACTTTTTAAATATCCAGGTAGGCTTGGTTAGTTATCTGTGCTTATTTGAAGATGGGAATGTTTCCATTAATTTTCTCTTCCCTGTTTTATCTTAATTGTCTTATGAAATGACATCCTAGCTTGATGATAAATTTAAAAACCACTTTAGTGTATTCTTCACCATTCGTATGGACAATCATACAGAATATATTATCAAGAGATAGCTGTAGTAGTAATCCCTGGTGTATCTATAAAGTTTTTTTGTTCTTGGTTGTATTTATAAACAATTGCTCTCTTGTATGGTTGTTTTGTTCGTCAAAACCACATTTGCCCTACAACACATACTCATTTCATGTTTCTATCACAATTTGATAATTTTCATATTATTCCTAACTCATTGCATTTGTTTGGTGAACTGTGATCAGTGATCTTTTCTGTTATAATTATAACTATTCTGATGAGTCATAGCATAGATGGCAAACAAAAAATTAAATGTGATTTTCTACTGTTTCTGTATTTCCTTCTGCTCAGTCCTCCCTTGCTTTTGAGGCAGGGTGATAAGGAAATTGGGCCAACTGTGTCTAACTGAAAGACACTGTATGCCTATTGGCTTAAATTCAAAGCTAGAAACAAACTCAGTAAGGAAGGGACTTTCACTGAAGCTTAGTAGGCTGAAGCCAAGACCTCTTGGAACAAGTCACTCAGCTAACTTACCAGTACAAAGAAAGGTTCTAGAAAGAAATTAAGCTCTTAAGTGCTTACACTGCTCCATTGACCTCATAGATGATAAGGAAGTAAAACAGTTGGTCTGCTGATATGAAGTAGTCTGAGTAGAAAAACAAACTAGGTAATAAATTCCTTTAGTCAAATCCTAATCCAGAGCAAATCTTTGCACTTCATTCAGTTCTGTGAATGTAAGCCAAGGGAGGAAGCTACAAAAGAAAAGTTGAATCTAGAAGTGGTTAATTCATGTAGTACAAGAAGACAGACATTTCTATCCAAAAGTATAAATTGAAGCAACAGATGATAATGTAAAAGATGTAGCAAATTATCAAAAAAAAAAATAAAAATAAAAGTCCAGCTGGAACAATTGAAGAAGCTTACTAAACTGATAGCTGATTTTTCAATATATGCCAACAGCCATCTATTGAAAGATAATGATGTCTATGAATTTCATAGCTCAAAACAAATGTCAGTGCCTGGCCTTAGTGCTTCAAAGGCCTAAATATTTCATGTGAAAGGTGCTAATTTCAGTAGTAGCTAAATTAAAGCAGATGTTCAACCACTATTGTGAAAAACAGCTTGAGGACCTTTAAATACAGAACATCTTTCTGCTTTGCTTTTGTTCTCTAACTGAGACAGAACTTCGGTTACAGAACAATGATTTTCAGCATATATTGTGAAATATTTAAGCCTAGTATTGAGATCTGCTATTCACACACAGAAAGAAACAATTCTTTTGTTATATTACAATATATTATTGTGTCTAATATTATATTATGGGTAATCTATAAATATTAATCCTAATTGGCAATAAATTGATGAGCAGCTTAATGAGATTTTCCTTCCTGTTTGATAATATAGCATCCGTTCTGCTCTTAGGGTTTAAAGAGTAATTTCATGTCAAATCTTTTTATTTGAGAAATACATTTTATAAGGCTATTTCTGTCACACAGAGAATCTTTGATAAAGATTCAGTATTAAATCTCATTAAGAATATTTATGACTGGTGAAAAGTCACAATGTTAACATGAATAGGACCATGAAGGAAGCTGCTTCCAATTCTCATGAGCGATGTTGAGAAATTCCACATTTACATTGATGAAGTCACCTCAGATGTGAGAGGAACAGTGAAAGAGCTAGAAACAGCAAGAGGATCTTGAAGACCTGAATGAATTGCCATCGTATCAGGACAGAGCTAACTCAACAGAAGACTGAGTTTCATGGATAAGCACAGGAGCTGGATTGTGAGACAGGAAGATGCCATAGCTATCATCCTATAAAAAGTAAGTTTATGGATATGATGTCAATTTAGTTGATCAAGCAGTGGCTGAGTTTCAAAGGTTGACTCTGGTTCCAAAAGGAGGCCTTCAGTCAGCAAAATGCTATTAAGCAGGAGGCGAAGTGACTGAAAAACCTTGCCTAAGGGGAAATGATCACCTACTGTGGCAAACATCAGTTTTGTATAATTTAAAGATCTTGCTGAAGCCAATCTTCAGCAGCTTCCACCTTGAACAGTTAGCAGTGTCAGCATCTGATGGTTCATATGAAGATCTGTCTATATGATAAGTGTCTGTACATTTATGTAGCTCTGACTAGCCAGCTGCTCAATGTGTGGTCCAAGTTGGCTGATACTCATAGTCCTCTAAGTCATCTTCCAAGCTCTGGAATTTAGATTTGTAACACTATAGCCAACTAATAGAGGGTTTTAGTGTTTTGCTTTGTTCTTTAACACAAAACATATTTGTCATTTTTGAGACATAATATTATTTGAAATTTTGACAAATTAAGCAATAGTATGAATATAAACTTTCTATGTACATGGCCACAAAAATATTTCTATGCACATTTCTGTGTCTCATGTTTTTTGTGAGAGTCACTTTATTCCTATGGACTAGAAGTTAACTAGAAATTTTTTTAAATGTAAACCTATAATTAATTTTTAATTAAAAGCACTATTTAATGCTGAATAGAATATTAGTTGTTTTCTTAATAATAAGTTAAATTATCTGTTCTAAGGTGACAAATAAGATAAATATTAGAAGCTGTCCATATTTTGTTTAAAATAAAATTAAATATTATAACAAAAAATTCACAAAATATTTTTTACCAGCCACAGAAAGTTAATATCACTGGGTCTACAGAGGGCCCAGCATCGCCTGCTTGTAGCTAAATGACTAAATGATTAATACAATTAAATCATTAAAAACCTGAAATAAGAATTCCAGGGCCTAGGCCAGTTCTTTCAGTCAATCTACTGCTCAAAATCCATTTATAATTCTGTAATTCAGGCAAATGCTTAACATTCAAATGTGATGAACCATGAACAAAGTTAATTTTACAACCACAATGGCTGGCTGCTTCAGTCTGTAATATAGTGCCCTTTACACATGATGTTTTGAAACATCATAACCTGTAGCGCTTCCGTTGATATTTTTTAAAGGGTATTATAGCTGTTTACTGCTAATTTACTCTATTAAAAACATATAATTACTTCTAAGGAAAAATTCAATTTGTCTGAAATCATTAATCAACAAATTAAATTAGTTACTAATTTTCCTGATTTTGAATGAAATAATTATTTTCACCTGGAAAAGATGAAATATCATAGCAAAACCTCTTCTGAAATCTATAATTTATGTTTTCTATAACAACTATCTTCTCTTATGCCCAGGTTTAGTAAAGATATAAGACTTGGTCATACCGCTGTCTTGGCTGAGATCTTACTTCCTAGCTTTTGCCAGAGCCCAGATGACATCCAATCCCTCCTCAGCAATAACATCCATTGTTGGTAGGAGTGTAAGCTTGTTCAGCCACTTTGGAATGCAGTATGGTGATCTCTCAGAAAATTAGGAATCAATCTCCCCAAGGATCCAGCAATACCACTATTGGGCATAAACCCTAAAGTCGTGCATTCACACCCCAAAAGCATTAGCTCAACTATGTTCATAGCAGCATAATTCCAGTTTGTAATATCAAGAACCTGGAGACAACCTAGATGCCCCTCAGTTGAGGAATGGATTAACAAGTTTTGGTACATCTACACAATGGCGTACTACTCAGTGCTAAGAAACAAATAATATTCTAAAATCACAGGCAAATGGATGGAATTGGAGAATATCCTTCTGAGTGAGGTATCACAATCCCAAAAAGATGAGCAGGGCATGTGCTCACTCATTAGTGGACTTAAAAAAAAGAAAGAACACCCAAGCTGCAAACGATCTCAACACTATTATTCATTCTACACAATGGCATTGTTACATACTTCTTTTTTTTTCTTGTCACTCTATTTTATATTTTGTTTTTTAGAAATTAAAGTCCTTTTTAACCATGAAAAAAATCACAGTGGTATTCTGAAGGAAAACAACAACAACAACAACAAAAAACTTCCATTTCCATATCTGAACCCATTCTGGTTCCACCAAAGGAGCACATCCTGGTCAGCTCACAGCCCAATTACTGTGGTGGTTTCCACCTGTCTTTCTTGCCAGTTTCACCTCCTTCCTTCTAGGTTGTCCCTCCCACCTCCCCTTCCTCTCTTTCCTAATGTTGTCTCACAGAATCTGTGAAGTAATCTCAGAAGACTCTACTTCCTCTTGCTCCTTCCACTTTTCTTCCCTGATGTAGAATTTCCTTTGCTAAGCATTCCTTGATCTTCCAAACAAGCAAATGACATTTCTCTAATACACTGTGCCCAAGCACTCTGAATTGTGTTGTTCACAATATAATCTATTTGCTTTATGTATTTCGTCCCAAGGGCTTTATCATCCAACTTTTCTTTTATAGTTGATGGCTATTATGTAGGCATTAGTAAAGATGGGATGGAGTACTTATAAACTGAAACAAGTCACAATTACTTGATCATTAAAAAGAGAATTTAATAGAATCCAGTTCCTTGCTGATATTCATGACCTGGAATGCATTCCATGAATACAAATAAGTTTATAAAATTAAAGTTAGTTAGAATTAGATAATCCCTTGTAAACATATACCCAGAAATTGACTTTGATTGAGTTGTGGCAAAAGCTTGTCCTCTCTTATACTTGGAAGGTTAAGGCAAAAACTTTCCAAATTCAAAGATTGTCTGGGATATGGAGTGAGACTATGTCTCAAAATTTTAAAACTAAAACATGGACATTGGTTTAAATCAGTGGAAGAATACTTATTCAAATTTCTGAAGATCTATGTTTACTCTGCTATGAACTGCAGTATTTTGTGCAATAATGCTCTTGTACACTGTAAAGATTTGTAATTTGAATTGTTTTAACAAAATGCTGGTTGGCCAATAGCTAGGTAAGGAATATAGACAAGTCTACTAAACTTGAAGAATTCTGGGAAGAGGAAAGGCAAAGACAGGAATTGCCAGCCAGATGAGAATGCATTACTGAGAAATAGTACCAAGCCATATAGTTAAGCTTAAACAAGAATATAGGTTAATTTAAGTGTAAGAGTTAGTTAGTAATAAGCCTAACTACCTAACTAATAAACAATATTAAGCCTTCAAGTCAATTATTTGGGAAGTGGCTCCTGGGTATTTGGGCATTGCAAGGAGGGACCAGAAACTTTCATCTACAAAAATAAATAAATAAATAATAGAAATCCAAATATTTTACCAAATAATGGTAATAAATGTGTTGTTAAAGTTGTAAAGTTTCACATTAGCACTAACACAAGATATAACTTATATATTTTGTGTGTTAACCACTCTGATTCTTTTTCTTCCTTCCTTCCTTTCTTCTTTCATCTTTTATTCCTTTCTTTCTTCATTTTCTTCAATCTGATTGAAGAATTTTACTCTATATCCCAAGCTGATCTACAACTCATTATGTAGACTAATCAAGTCTCAAACTTGTGGGAATATTTCTGTCTCAGTTTCCAAAGTGTGTACATTACAGGCATGAGCTAGCTTGCATTGGTACTTTTAATGTTCCTAATTTATGCTAATTACATTATGGGTTTCTATTTTAGAGACCATATCATTTTCCAATTAAATAAGAGGTATAATAGAAATGTACAATATGTGTATGTAACAATTAGTGCTTCAAGCTGGTGCTTACAAAAAGTAGAAATTGATTCAGGAAAAATAGCAAGTTGTTAAAAATCAAAGAAGCATAATTAACAACTAAGGCTTTAAGGATAAGGATTTACTCATTCTCTTGTATAATAACTTTTGTGGATCCTTGTATTTTACTTCTAAACAAACAGAAAATCTTGGAAACAAAGAAATCAAACAGAATTTCTCTTACACAGACTGTTAGAGTGTCTATAGTGCACAAGCTAGGCTAAGTCAAAAATGACAGCATATGTGTGCATTAGATCTTTTTGTAGTTCTTTTTAGAAGTTTATGTTTGAATATTTGAGTTAATAAAAACTTAAATAAAAATTCTTCATTTCAATTTTCTTTCAGAATTTCATGCATGTATGCAATCTAATATAATTCTATTCACCTTTTCTTCTTCCAACTCTTTCCATATCTCCTAAAAACATGGCTTCCATTACTTAAGTTTTTCTTCTAATATCTATGCCCCACCAAAGTACACCAGCATTTCCTTATTTGAACCAGATTAACAATGTGGCTTTAAAGAAATTTCTAAACAACTCGGTTATAATATAGTTTACAAAGTGAACAAGCAAAGGTCAATAGCAATTTAATGTTTAAATTTTCAATTTAAAATTTAATATTTGACTAATTCAACTTAATTCTTTAATGTTTCTGGAAATAGGCTTCTCTGTCATATTGAAATAATCAAGCATATTTTTGTCAATATTTCAAATGTGGCAGGTTTCGGCTTTCTCTATAATGATACAGGGTTTACATTACATAGAAATATAAATATTTAATATTGGAGAAGCAAAAAATTGGTGCCTAAATAAAATCTGAGCATGTGTTACTACTAAATGCCATATTACCATTGCAAGGTTGATGGAATGTAGCAGGGATGTAATAGTAACTAGAGTACCAAAGTTAGTATCTATGTGACTAATTTGAGCACATAAGGAAATAAAAAAGATGCTGTAAACTTTCCTTATTTAAATCATTGAATAAACTTCACCTGAATTGGTAGTTTTCTCTTAGAAATTTTACACTCTCACTATATATGAAATATTTATGACAACTACAAACAATTAGGAGTGTATGCATGGAGCCCAACAGCTATGATTTGAAGAGAAGTTCATTCAAACTTCTCAGTGCTTTCTGTGATTCATAAAAGTCAGTATAGACCAAGTGAGGACATAGATATTACAGAGATGTGTGACAAGAGCAGTCACTGGAAGAGACTTTGGCTATACCTAAACTTCTAACTATTTAGGATAAGAGATGACATGGTCAGAGTCATAGAAATTTACCAGGCTAGAAGATAAAAGATGAAAGATGGAAAAGAACAAAATTCCCTATCATAGAATTATTCACATTTTGTTATAAATACTTGTGTGTTTACATTAACTCAGAACTCTAAAGACCAGATCCTGTACCAGTTTTTGTGAATGTTAGACATAGTACAGTGCTTTCCAAAAATTATTATGCAAAAGTTTGAGCAGATGTTTATTAGATATTAACTTAGGAATGGCATTCAACCCCATAAATTCTTTCATCTTTGTAAGTAGGAATGATACTTATATTTTTAGACTATTGTCAGAAGAAAATGAAATAAAACACAAACTGCTTATAAATGGACTTTTCACAAAAATGAAATACACATAAATGAATAAAAGAGAAAAATAAGAAAATGGATGAGGCTAAATAATATTTATATGTTTCTCAAAATACTCAGTAATATGCAGAAACTTAAAAATAGCTGTTATATCATATAGCATGGTAACAAAATGGAGAAATAATATTAATCAAAACTCAGAAGGCAATACAGAACATGTAACGTTCCAAAAGTATTTGTCAAAAAAATTGTATGAGACAGCCTGATTGTGGAGAATCATGGTAAATACTAAAATACCTGATAAAATTCTAACTTCAGCTTCATTTCCTATTCTTGTGCTGGCTGGGTTTCGAGCTGAGCATCGGTAGACCCCAATGTCCCCTGGTTGAAGTCGGCTGATCTGCAGTGCTCCAGAGGGCAAGACCACCACACGGGAGTCTCCTGGAACTGGGATGAGGTCTTGTTGATTTTTCTGCCAGTAGATTGTTGGCATGGGTTCCCCAATGACTTCACACTTGAGTAACACTGTATCTCCCATGAAGGCTGTGATGGATTCTGTCTGGGAAAGGAACCTCAGTGGTCCTAAGAGAAAAACAATAAAGAATGGATGAGTCTTTCAAATGAAGGATAATAATTATCAGTATCTTGTGTTCTTCATGAGACATTGTATCTTAGAATCTATACTCTCAAATTATGTTTAGTCTTCTAACTTCATCAGACACTGTAACATGCAGATTTTGCTAAGATATGATGACAATTTTACCACTTGTCTCTAAAACCTTGTTCTTTAATTGTAACTATTGGGTAAACAACAACAACACAAACTTATGTAAAATAAACAAAACAGATAAATTTAGTCTAATTTTACAAATTAGAAATTTAATTAAAATTCTATTAAGTGGTATTATGTGTCAGTACTGCAAATGGGACCTTTCATTTTTGAATCCCAAGCAGTATACACTCTGTTACATAAAATTGGACCAACATATAAGAAGTTACCAGGATTCACAAAAGGATTATGTAGTATAATTTGAGACAGTTTCAATAAAGAAGAGAAATATTCCCTTTTAACTATAGGAACAGACAACAATCAATTGTAGATTAACAGTTTAATGTAAATGTGCACTAATATTTGCAAGTGTGATTGAAGTATGAAAAAGAAAATCTTAAGGTGGAGTTAGAATAGCAAGGGTTTCTAGCTTTTAAAGGCCACTTATACATATGAATCCCTTCGTATCCCACTTCATTTCCTGGTGTCTGCAGTGAGACAATAGCAAATCCACATGACCACTTTCATGTTCCTGTCAAGTGACATGTGAAATGGCTTTTAGAGATAGTAGAAGTGAAAGGGAAGAGAAAGTGACCACCATAAGCAAAGCATGGGAAGAGCTTGATACTTCATAAGTATATACTCTGACCTTATCATCTAGAAGCCTTTCATGAACAAAAAAGAGTATATTATCATCCTAGATGTTTATCCTTGAAAATCTTCTATTAAAGTGAATCTAAACAAGTCTGTATGAATTGTATTATCATAAACCACTTGACATATATTTTCTAGAGATAGCTGAACCTAACAAGTACAATTTTTGATTCTTGCTATAATTACAGATACATTCTTACATTTTTCTTTCTCTTTAATGTTGATATTTAGATAAATATTACAATAAAATTTTATTAATTCATCTTTCTAGGCTTCATTTGATTTTACTAATTATATGTAATGGTATTGTAATATTTATAAATTTATTTACAGCCAAATTTTCCATATCAGAGATTAAATAATGTCAAAAAAGTTTTGATTTTTTTGTCAATATTTCATCAATGACAAGTTCTATTGTGATTCATTTTTCTACTGCTACTTTGAACTTTAGTCTATTAATTTCTCCAAACCTTATTTCTTTATAAACTGACAAAAAAGTAAGACTGGAACAAAAGGTCAGAAGTAAATGGACTCAGTTAAACACAATTTAACATAAAGGGCAATATGAAACATTATACATTATAATGATGTTTCCGGCCTAGGTTAAGGTCTACTTCAAAAATTAGGGTTTAGAATCGCAAGACAATGGGGCCAATATTATACATGGTACCGGAGACTACTATTGTTCTATCTCTTTTTAAAGTACTTGAAGTCATGGAGATGTAACAGTAAGGAGATGCAATATTTTTTAAAATGAATGATTAATACAGGATCATGTAGGTACTTCATACTAACTTGTCAGTTGAATTGTATCCCACATATAACAGTTGTAAAACATCCTATTTCCTAAAGTTAAAACTCTGGAACTTGGATCTATGGAGCCACCTAGAGCAGCTATAAAAGTATCTCCAAAGGGCACCAGCCACTTGTAAAAAGGTTTACTCTTCCAATCAAAAGAACCCATCTACAACTGAGTTAGAACTATTCTGGGTGGTTGAGAAAACAAAAGGAACCCATTAGTTTGTTCCACGTTTTATGGATCAAAGACCTTTCTAGGTTCTTGGTACAGTTTTAAATGCATTTGAAAGAAAAGGATACAATATATTAATCTGTTGCTTATTAACTTCAGTTTGGTTTAAAAAGATGAAATCAAAGGGTGATTGCTATGGTATAAATCCACAATGAGTAGGAGCATTATTATAAGGTTTATGGTGGGAAACAAGTTTCTGACTTTTTTAATAGCATTCCTTAGCTCTTATCTTATAATTAAGAAAAATAAGCTATAAATAATTATGTAATAATATATTAAATTTTTAAAATAATATAGCTTATTAATGCATACTAGAATAAAATATATTAGGTAAATTGGAAGAAATCTGGATACTGTTATACATACTGATACATGATTCTACATTAGTTAGAGACATCATAGGAATTCAAAATCTTTGTATTCCATCTGATTATCAGCAATATAAAAAATTTAGCTAGCAAGTTAGTGCTAGAACAGAGAATACAGACAAGTAATTCAAATTGATATTCAACAATTGTTTTCCTATGTCAGCCTCATCTAGCTGCCATATTAGCATAATAAAACAATGGGATTGGCTCCCAGTCTACAAGCTATTGTGCTGCATTGTCTTCTGAACTGACAGTCAGGAAGCTAACAGAATTTTAAGAAGCTTTAAATGAAACTGACAGGAAGCAGGAAACCCAGAGATTTAATGAATCACCTATGATGTTGTAAGTATCTTTATGAAACTCACTTATCCACCAAGCTAAATCTGAGTGGTCTGTTGTCCGTGTTGTATTTGGTGTAATTTCTCATTTATCATATCTCTCAAGGCAAAATCATACAAAACATAGTATTTTATATATACCATCATGCTGATTTCAGATCTTAAGAAAGAAGAAAAGAGCCTCATTCTAGGGGTTAATGAGTGGAAATATATTAAATTTTATAGTTATCAGTATAGCATAGAAAAATTTTAAAAAATAGATTGTGGGCATGAAAAACTATAAAATGATTTTTTTTGTCCATTATTTTGGTCTGTTCAAAGAAAACAATACAACAAACAAATTTACAGATTTTTGTGTGGCTTGATTTACTGCTTCCAATATGGAACCAAACTTTTGTGTGATGCCTCTTTCTAAAAGAAGACATCATGTAATATCAATTTAGTAGCATATTTTAGTTATTAAATTCTCTAAAATGCTTAAAATGGAATGTTATATATTTTTTCAGAAATTATTATTTTAGAAAGTAAATATTTTGTGCATCACTGGCTATAGTATTAATCATATCTTCATGAAGATTAGTTTTTCTCATCAGTAAGAATCTAAGAGATCACATGTGATCCATTGTTATCCGAGTTTTTCATTGAAGAGAGTAAACTTCGCTCAAAAAACCCCATTTTGTATTCTCTTAGAATAAAGTTCAAATTCACATTCCTGGCAGAAGCTTGCCCAGTTCCAAGAAAGAATGAGCTAAACATTAATTAAGGTTAAGGACACCTGGATGATCCACCCCTAAGGCAGTAAAACCATACCACCTAGGGAGGTCTAGGAATGCTGAACTGTAAAAAGTCCCAGAGCATGAGCTAATCCACAGTATACCTTCATTCTTGACCCCAAGTAACCCTGCCTCATGATTTTTGCTCTTAAAAAACCAGCTCCCAAAGTGGCTGCACCTCCTCTGGCCACTGTCATACCTGTGTCCCAAACTGGGATCCTTGTCATGCCACTCTTAATTTTCAATAAACCTTGTTTTTGCATTTCAGAGAATTCACATCTCTGGTGATCTTTTGGGAGACCTTGTGACCAAGGGCACAACACCCATCTCTATTTTTTGCTCATTCATGTCCATTCCAGACATCAGATGTTCTTAAATTGGGGGAAGGGGGTGTTCATGGCACAGCTGGTAAACATGGTTGTGTTCAAATTTTTTGGTATTGTCTTACTGTCCAAATGCTGTAAAAGACTTTTAATTATATTTTTTAAATTTCATTCCCAGGAATCTACTGTAGTCCCAAGTCATTTTCCACAACTATTGCAAAACAATTCTGAACTCCGTTGAACTTGTCTGAGGCTCTAAACCTTGTCTTCTCTTGATGTTATTTCTTTAGTACTTTCTCTAGAAAGGAATATGCTTTTCCCCTAACATCTACCTGTCATAACTGTAGGCATTCTAATAGCACCAAGTTTAAAAAAATCTCTACATGTTTTCTAGTCTCACTGAGAATCATCTTTCTCCCTTAAATTTTTTATAACACTCATAATTTATAAACACTATGACAGAGTCAGTGTATAAATCAAACCTGAAAAGTGTTTTCATGTTCCTGTTATGTTATCTGTATTTTATTTCCACAGGGTATATCAAATATTTACTGACAATAAAAAACAAACATTAATATTTGCTTACCTCCTATGTAAGTTTAAATGCTTTTAAAATGCCCACATTTTGAAAACTGACACTAGTTTTACATTTATTACTTTCCACCCCACCCTGGGAGCTTGGGCTGGTGGGTAACACACTTTCAAATTGTCTGGAGTCACTTTTCTGCTTTATGTCTTCACTAAATTATTTTGTGTTTAGAAAGAATCTCTGTGAATATTACACTTCTCTAAGCATGTTGATGAATGACTTCACTTAATTTCTACAAGTTATTTCTTCCTTTTTGTGTGTGCTCAGTGTATTTGCATTAGGCCATCTTGTAGCACATCACAATTTTTTAGTTATCATCTCTATTTTACATATGGAATAACATACACACATACACATGCGTGTGCGCCCACACATCTAAATGTATATACACTGCAACATGAGTGTTTAAAATAAGGCTTGGTATTGACTTATAGTTTTGAAAATACCTTAATTCCTTAACCTGTAAGAATGGATTAAGATGAGTTTCTTCCATTCGGCAATATTCATGCTCTTGTAGCAGCCACAGAAACCTGGGTAAAAGTCCTTATTTAGTTAGTACAGCTGACCCTCAATATTCATGAGGCTTCAACAAATGTTGATTGAAAATATTTTAATTGTATTTGTGCCAAGCATGTGCAGGCTTTTCTGTTATGTTCCCTAAGCAAATGACTATGCACATAGCATTTACATATTATTAGAGTTGATAAATCATCCAGACATGATGTGAGAGGATGTGTTCTGGCAAAAATGACACCTTATATAAGGATTCCAACATCTGCTGGTTTTCATTTCTACAGAGTCCTGTAACCAACTTCCCCATTCAGTGAGAAACAACTCCATATTCTGTACTCAATTAAATTCTATAAACTAACTACAGTCTGGAGTGCTATACTATTCAAAATAGTGCACAAACCTATTTGAAGTGCCTCAGGAGAACTTCTATCTTTGTCCTTGGAAAAAGGTTGTTTCCAAAAAGGAAGTGTCAAAGCGCCTACTTTCACACCCTACATGGCCCAGGATGTTACCACAGCTCTATGTCAAGGAATACCTGTGGATATATATTACATACTTACTCTGGCATCTGTCTTGTGTCTGTGTCTGCTCTGAGATGCTCCCGAGTTTTCTTAGCCTAGTAGCCCCGCCCACACTTCCTGTTTGCCTTTGGCCAATCAGCTTTTATTAAACCCATAGGCAGGACAAATATTTACATTACCAGCATAATCCCACTATAAATACCTGAAATTGCAGAAGTGTCCCACAGTAGTCTACCCACAAGTTTAGATATGTCTAGCACTACCATGTGTTAACACAGACCAAAAGGTATTAGTGAGAAACTATAAAAAGCGCAGTTTGTTTTACATATAGAAAAGTCATGTACCACATACAGAAGCTTTATTTTATTCCCTCTAACGTTGAACAAATAAATACAGATACTTCCAATTTTAATCTTATAGGTGACTTATATAGATTTAAAAAGTGTCTGGGCTTCAACATCAGAAACACTATTGATAACAGCAATCCTTATTACAGCTGCATAGTAAATAGTACTGACAACAAGAAATATAGACCCATTTTGAAGTTAGCATGGAGGAATGAGTCTGCCATTTATTCTGATTTCTATAAAACATCCTTCTATTATTAACTTATAGTACTTTACCACCAGGAAGATTCATAAAGAGCCTTTTTGCATGTGCACTTTGTTAAATGTTGCACAAGGTCTGTTATAAATTCATAAAGTAGACTTCTTACTTAAGCATTTGCCATGAGGACAAGGGAAGGCTTATTCTCTTTAGCTCTCATTAACATAAGAGTTGTGTATATGGAGGTGGTGATGTTAATGCAGGTAATAAATCCTCTGCCAAGGGACAACCAGTTGTTCCTCTAGTCTCCTTTGTCCCACATATATGGACTGCCAATAATTAACTGTGGTGTTTATTTTATTTTTCACGCTAATCTAAATTCTACAGCAGAAAGACTCAGTCTTTTACAAAGGGACAATGCATAATGACTCTTCTTCAAATACATATTTGTTGAACAAAAATTGTGTTATGATTAACTTAATAGTCAGTTTAGATAAGCATTACAGGCTATTAGGAAGTGATGAAGGAAAATTCTGGAAAAGTACTGCTTTATACCTTGAATCTTCTGCTAAGGCTGATAGTTGGTTAGACTTTCAATGATGGTGAATAGGTTGAAATGTAGGTCCAGAGATTACAATTCATCTTTAAACCCTACAGTATCTATTTCTTGATGACATCTATGTCTGACCCAACTCCCCTATGTAAGAAAATTCTAGTTTAAATCAACTCAAAGGTAAAAACAGCAATGATACAGCATCTGAGCTGCAAGTTCCCTGCTTTGCTGTAGCTAATATTTCCTGCAATATGTTTTAAAAGTACCTTTATTTATGGCTTTTATTGTTGTTCTGTAACATAAAATTATCACTAAACTATCATATTGGAACACTGAGCTTAAAGTAAACTGAATTGGTATTTCTAAGTCATGGTCACTCATTTGCTCTAAATTAAACTTTCAAATCCCCTTTGAAGTGAAGGTTGTAGAGTTTTGCAAGATAAAGAGCAATAGCAATGTCTGGGGTAGGAGAGGTTACAGTGGTTTCTTCAGGCAAAGGGTTAAAGAGTTGAAGCGAGTACATAAGCCCAAGTCCACCTGTTTGTGCAGCCTTTCACATGGAAACCAGTTGCATGTGTGAAAATTAGGAGACAGTGCATGACAGAGCTAAAAATTTCTTACTTTAGTCTTATAAACTTGAGAGCCATTGTATTTGTTAAGGTGTATTAATCCATTTCCTTGCAAATCACAGTCCCTAGGAAAAATTACCAGATTCTTCCTGGCTAGCCCCATCCCAGTCAAGCCAGCCTGGGCAAGCAATATGTGCATTAATCTCCTTTAAGACAATACATATTTCATCACAGGCTAGATCCAGCCAACAAGTTGTTTCTAGGTCAATGGAAATGTTAATAGCCAAAGCACCAAAACATTTTTCTTTTGCGCTTTTCTTTTATGATGCTAAAAAGGGAGGGGGGTTAAAAAATCACATTGGCAATGAATGGAAAGCTCTGTAGGGAAATGTTAGGCTCTCAGAATTAAAGTAGAATGGTAGTCCATTCCAGCCTTCGACCCATGCACTACAGAGACTTTCAAGAAATTCTCCACCAGAACCAGTCAGGAAGCTGCACCAACTTAGACAGGCACTTTACTTTATTCAAATCACAACTCCTTTGGATTTCATGTAAAAGTGAAAATAAGGCATTTCACAATCCAGCTTTATATATGCAAGAGCTCACTGACTCAGGGGAGGTCTCTCCTCCACCCACATACACGTGCAACAGGCCTACCCTTCTCTTTACATTCTAATCTGGAAATGGCATACTTTTCTGATTTGCCCTCTAGCCTCCTTGGCATACTATCAAGAACCACATCTTCTCATATAGAACTCTTATTATTAAGTAATTAAAGTTCATTTCATAAAGAGACTTATCAACTGGGAGACAGACCTTGTGATTGGAAATATGCTTTGCTTTTAAATATTCGGTAATGTGGTAATGCTCTGCTATCTCCAGAGGAGAATAGCACTCAACACTCTGCTCTAAATTAAAGACTGAAGGTTATGTCCCCCCTAAGAAGGATCATGTTTGTCCCTGCTTAATTGTCAAATTAGTTGAAGGGCAGAAAAAAGAGGCACACCGAAAGGACTCTCTAAATGGCATCCTTTTCCAAAGGTCATAAAGAGCAGCAAAGCATCTTCATGGAATTTCTTAAACTGTTCTCTGCCTCCACATTTCTTGTCTCATTATTGTGGGTTGTTCTCTAGTCCATCCTGGTGTCCTTTCATTCTTTCTCTCTGTCTCTCTCTCTCTCTCTCTATCTCTCTCTCTTTGCCTCTACCTCTCCCTTTTCCTCCCTCTCATTTGACTTGGCAGAATGACAGACTCCTGGGAGTTAGTGAAAGAGCAAATGCTAGAATGTGGATTTACCATATAAACTTGGGATAACTGCTTATTCCAGGCACAGTCCTCCATATGTTATTTTGTTACATCAAGCGAACTGTGTAGAGATGCAATAAAAGGTACACAAAACGGAAAGGAAAAAAGCAGCGGCAAAATACACACACACTGCTAGTATATATGCCAGCTCTACAATTTTATTCTCACAAAGGAACTCCTTCCCAATGCCAAAAAAACAGTCAAGAAAATAACACCAAATCTTTCTTGGAAGTCACCTGTTGGGTTTGTTGCATGTAACATGCCCTGAGGAGCTGATGCAGTGTCACCTTGTGAAAGAATCAATGAAATAGGTGACTTTGAAGTAGGTGGTGTTTAGGAGACTCTTGCATGCCAATGACACAGTTTGGAGGCTGCTATTTCAAAGCTCACCTTGCATGCAGTACTGCTAGATTCTCTCTTAAGTGACCTTTAATTCTAGAGTTTGACCTCTAGATTCTTCAGTCTGTGGTACTCTGAATCATATCACCATAGTAATGATGAGGATAGAGCACTCTTACTAAAAGGATAGGTTCTATAAAGCCACAGGAGAAGCCAGCAACTCCAGAAATGGAGTCCAGAACCCATCACCTCTACTCTGGAGGGAGTTACTAGGCATGACCTACACCTGTGTGCTAAATGGCCCTCCTTTTTCTGATTTCATTATCCACCATCAAACAAGACTGAGTTGTGCATGGCTCTTCCGAATCTTTCAATAACTTCATTGCAAGAGTACTCTGGGGAGACTCAGCTAGTAGCATTTTAATAATTCTTCTTTTATCCACCTGAGATACTATATAATATCTATTTCCAGCACACAATTAAATAAGGGAGAGTTTTTCCACCTCATCTTCCAACTTATGCAGTATTGTCTTCCAAGATAGAGATCTTTCATAAAGTATAATGAAATTGTATAGAACACCAATGGCATTACTCTGTGTTCAAGTTAGCATAGATAGCTTCTCAGGTGAGCTAAGTAATAATCATGCAGAGTGGTAAGCAGTTCTCAGATGAGCTGTGCAGACATGACTTTTCATTGTAGGAACTGATCACTTATCTTCATTTGTGCATGATGAAAATTCATAATTGGTGTACAAGTTAATAAGATATTTGCCTGATTAACATGAAAAAAATCAGCATGTTATTTAAAAGAAAAAATACTGTAGAAAAGTCTTTATGAATCAAAAATATAAACATAAGCAACATGTATATAGTAATTTAGTCTACCAATATTATAAACCATTTTATAATAAAAAATAAAGCGAGAAATATGTAAATTGATGTCACTTTAAAAATTAACTTGGTAGCACAACAATTTAACAAAAAAAATTACTTCTAAGAGTCTACCCATAAGTATATAAAGAAATTTTTAAATATATAAATATTTTGTTCAATATGAAATTTTAGAATGTTTTAACTATCCTGTTGCTAATTGGTTAAACAAATTGTAGTCTATTCACTGGACATAGTTTTACAAAACCACTAAAAATTAAGGCAGTAATTTTTTTGTTTGGTTGTGTACAGAGAGAACCTTAAACTCTATAATCTACCAGTCTTCTGATTCAGTTTCTTAATTGCTAGGATTACAGAAGTATTCTCATATCAGGTAAACTTTTTTTTAATGAAGAAAACATACTTATATAATTCTGAAAACAAACTTATCTCTAAGAGGAGGGGGACAGGGAATAATTATAGCATTCCAATGATCACATTATGCAGTACAATCTTTAAGCAAGCTTTCAGGAGATGAGTTTACCTAAAATGTGTCCCTGTAGTGGGATTATGCTGGTGATGTAAATATTTGTCCTGCCTATGGGTTTAATAAAAACTGATTGGTCAAAGGCAAACAGGAAGTATAGACAGGGCTACCAGGCTAAGAAAACTCAGGAACATCTCAGAGCAGACACAGATGCCAAACAGACACCAGACACAGATGCCAGAGAGACACTAGAGAGAGCTGCCACAGTCACAGAGGAAAGAAGCTGAAATGCTGTTATGAGAAAAGGTACTGAGCCATGTGGCTGAACAAGATGGGTTGAGTTCAGGTAAAGGAGATAGCAAGTTATATGCCGGGCCCTAGGTCAATTAGGATAAAAATAATATATGCCTGTGTGTGATTATTTGAGGTGAAGCACATATTTGAGAGTGGGAACAAACCTCTAGTCAAGGCCAGAACCATTTATAACAGAATCCATTTCTTGAATAAGCAGACAGGAAGACAGAAAAGTATAAATTTGACATTCCCCAAATAAAAAAATTTTCATATCAAAATTTTCAAAAACTTTTTGAACATTGACTTATCAATATGTAGATATCAGTGTTTCATGAATAAAATTATTAAAAGTTTCATTTGATTTTTTTTACCTACTATGTACATGAAGTATATTTTTATATGAAGTGAAACTGAATTCTGTGTTCATACTTTGGTCACATTGTAGGTGTGTTTCAGACCCACACCACAGTTAAATGGCACCCACGGAGCATGCCCCTAGGTGTGACGCTCCTAGGTGAGGCTGTATGGATCCATACACACCCATTCTCTTAAAAAGAAATAACACATGGCAGTGGGTCCTTTTTTTGCTTCCTCTTCTTCTTACCCCTTCTTTCTTTCTTTCTCTCTTTCTCTCTTCTTCACCCTCTCTCTCCTTCCCTTCTCTGGATATCTAATCTCCCTAAATAAACTCTCTGTGTGGCACCTGGCAGTAAATGTGTTAGTGTGTCTCTCCCATGTGCAACAAACTAAGATACATTGCTAAAACATAATACATATGTCAATATACCAAAATCTGAAATAATTCAGAAATTTGAAATTTGAAATTTTCCCAATATTCATATTCCTTATTTTTTATTGTGAAAAAAGTCATTCTTTTAATCCATGTATCCCCTTGTTCAGGCTCCCTTCCCCCTCCTGCCCCTCCCAGTCTCTCTTCTCTCTATCAGTTCATCTCCTCCCCAGCAAGGGCAGGAGGTCTCAAGGTCCCAAGGTGGCTTAGATCAACATCCACTCTAGGCAGATCTGCTTTCCTCACCCCAACATCAAGACTGAGTCAGGTGTTTCTCTGGAGGGATCATATTCTTTCTTTTATGTATCAAATACACATTGAACAAGACTCCTGAGATACAAAAATGGATTTTTCTATATGCTTATGCTTGCCTTTGTCCATTTTAACAAATGATACTTTTTTATTTCATTATACAGAACCTTGCCTAATAATAAAAAGAAATACATGAAGAAGCTAATATAGAGTGATCATTGGTGATGCTTTTTGGTAAGGCAATAATTACAAACAAACCTTCAAATTTGTAAAATACAACAGAGTCTTGAATAATGAATAGAAATATATGAGTTACCCAACATCCAAGAGGATATTCTAGACATAGAAACAGCATTGGAAAAACTGTGATTCTAAGGAACACATAAAGTTTTGAATATTTAAATAATCCATTAAAGTAGGAAGAAGTGGAGAGATTTTTAAATGTGCTTTTGTTTTTTGTGTGTATTTTGTTTTGTTGTATTTTCTACTATGTTGCAGAGCTCAGAACTGTTCTTGATTTTCACCAAGGTTGTACTGTTTTATTATGGAAATATTCCATAAAAGTAGAAGCTGTGAGCACTGTGTTGTCATGTCATTTTCTAGGTAAGCAGACACAGAGAACAAATACCAAATGATTTCTACATGAATTAACAAACAATTAGTGACTTACATTCCATCATACTACACTAATATGTTAAATGACAAGTGTTACCTCTTATAGTTACACTGGCATTCAATCACTGTTCAGGATCTAGTTATCTTCCTGTGCATTTGAGGATGAGAGGAAAGAACCCACACATGATATATTTTGAGAGGGAAACGATTACTAAGCCCCAACAATAGCAAAGCTTGTAAGATGACAAACCAATTAAGCAATTTGGTTATTGTTCTCAAGGTTATGTGAACAAGAATCCACACTGTGAAGATGGTTCTAAATTTTAATTGAGTTTCTACCATCCAAAAATCAAAATTTTCTAATTGGACTTGAGCCATTTAACAGGAGGGAAATCATGTTTGTAGTATAAAACCAGCCAACTTCTATGGCTGATAAGGTCATGAACCTCCTCCTACTATCTTTCTAAATCAGTATAATTTTAATAGCATTTAAGTACTTATCATAATACCTACAGATGAATGTGGCTCTTGCCCCTTACCTAAGAAATCTCTTTTGGAAGCAGATGAAGACTATTACAGAAAATAAGAACTAGTTAAAATACAGGCCATGAATTTCCCAACCTTACATGATGTACTCACAATGCAATTCTATACCTAAACTTCAGGGAACATTGTAGAAAAGATTGTAAGAGTCAGAAGACTAGGGTATCTAGCAAGAAGTGCTTCTATATTATGACAAGAGAAGCTGCACCCATGAAATCTCAGTCACCTGGTACCCTAAATAAGACCTATATAATCACCATACCTGTTGACAAATCATCATGGATGAGGAGAGTCTCATTAGGTTCCTCAGCTAGATGTGGAAATATAAGAAAGTAATGGCTGCTGAAAGAGGAAAAAAACAGTCTTCTCCAGGAACAAACCCAATTTCAATTTTCCAATCCCAAATGGTCATTTTAACACTAAATGGACTTTGGAGAGAAAAAAAAAGAACGCAATAATTTGAGAGAAAGGAGGAGGAAGTACATAGAACATTAAAGAAAATAAAATTTAAAATTGAACATATGATCAAAAAGTGACTGAGAATATGACAGGTTCTGTACAAGATCAGATAATATAAGATACAGTGTTCCAAAAACTATGTCTCCATTGATAGTTCCTGGTTACATTTTTCCTCTAAGTTGATTTAATAGAACCACCTGCCTCTCAATATATTTTTCTAGACAAAGCAAATACCTGAATCCTGTTCATAACTTGTAGAAAGAGTCAACTAAAAAGCCAATCTAAATGTGACAAGTTTGTAATAGAAGCAGAGAGCAGGGAGAACAATATTACCTCAAAACATTTATTTTATTATATAATCTGTGGGGTAAAATGTCTGAGGTTACTTCCAGGTTTTGAAAACTCACCAATTCCTGAGCTCAAATACTCACCAATCCCTGAACTGGCCTCAAACTCAGGACTTGAAATCCTACCAATACCCACCCTGGAAATTTCTACCCTGGAAAACTCTACCTACAAGAAACCCAGTATAAAGCCTGCCTTGCACTTGGTTCTTTGCTGTTTCTTGCTTGAGCAGAGGCAGCCATCCTAATGTATCTTTCCCAATAAACCTCCTGCGTGTCGTTTGTTATGTAGTGTGACTTTGTGGTATTCCTTGGCTCCCAGCTGCCAGGATACCATCCTCCTCCATGCTAGTACACTTACATAATTTGTTATAGTTAGCTTGATAGTACCAAAGGTTCACATTATAGATTTCAAAATAAAAATCACTTTTTAACTCTCACAATTTTTATATCTTATTCCCACCACAGAAAATCTACTTTATAAAAAGTGAAGCAAAACCCCCAGTGCAAATAATAATTTAAACCTTATACTTCTAATAAATCTGTAAATTAAATTTTGATTTAGAAGTACCCAGTTTGGGAAGTATGCCACTTGTAAAATGTATTTGTATGTTGTGACTCTGCAAAACCACAAGTATAATTAAAAAATTCTGTTTACCATATGTCTTTTGTGTATGTGTATGTGCGCTCAGACTTTTCATGCATTCACGTTAGTGGGGTTGGGAATGTATGGATCCTTGCATATAGACAGGTGACAAAGGTTAGTGCCAGAGTCCTCTGCCACTCTTCATGCCTTACTGACTTTGGTAAGTTAAACAGTGAGCTCTCAGGATCAGCCTGTATCTGCCCTTCATGGCTGTTTCATATGCATGGCAATTGCCATCCCTCATACCTTCCAGAAATCTTTTGGAAGTTAAAAAAAAATGTTAGGAAGTTGGAAAATAATATATCACCATGTAGGACAACCTTTCAGTTTTGAGTTCATTGTCCTGGACTCAAGTATACCATATGATACTTAAGTGAAGAGATTGATGGAGTATGGACATATCTATCTGAGAAGTCAGTTACATTTTTCTGCTGCTTCTAAGAGAGAAAAGAAGTGGGATGCACTTGTGGTTGACAGAAACTAAATCATAGAATCACATTGGAAGAATCTAAGATTGGTCTAAATGCTTATGAAAAAAAGGGTGTCAATAACAATTCCCCAAATGCAATAACTGAGAAACCCAAGTTTACATGAATAACTATATCATTAAATTATGAATAATTAACTGTCATTTATTGTGACTTTGCATTATTTTATAGTTTTCTGTGATTAATTGACTCTTCAAGTTGGATATTAGCCCTCAAGGAGTAACTAAATTATTGCTATTTTAATATCTTAGCTTTTCAACAAAGACAAAATCAATCATGTAAGTTCAAACCAGTATTCTTTATGCCAACTTTTGCCAAGTTATTTAAATTCACTTTGAATAAAATATTTCTATTTTTGAAGAAAACTCTATGTATTTACTTTTCATTTGGCCTCAGCAATTGAAGATTTAAGAGTCTTTAGAATGATTTATAGAGACTTCTTCATCACAATGGCATCTGTGACACATATTGATAATTAATTATAATCTTAGGTTTTTCTTTGGGGAATGTTGCTAGTAAACTGACTATTATATCTAGAACTATCTATTAAGATGACAGCAAAGTCCATCAATCTGAGAACACATGGAGTGATGTGAGACAAACATCTTTAAGCTAACTTCTTACTGTATATTTACAAAACTTATGCGAAGTTCACATTTGAGGATGTTACAACACTCTGAAAATAGTTATTTTCTTAATTTTTTGAAGTGATATGTATTATACTTGCTTGTTTCTTGAGTTGTTGAGATGTTCCAGTTCTTATCTTTTATAACTCCCTATTAATAATCATGCCATACATTAGCAAACTTCTGAACATAGCAACATGATTTGCAATCAACCTGGCCACTTTTATTTATTCTTCTGTCATCCCCCTGCTAGACTATTTCCTGTTTTTTATCTCACTTGGTTTTGCTAATATTATTCTTCGGGTCTTAGTCTGTCATGTACAATCAAGAAGTACTTTCAGAGGGTACATCAAATATATCTGAATTAAAATCATCTTCCTTCCCAGAACAAATATTTTCTCTTTTCTCTCTAATACTTCAGAATTTACCAGCATTTGTATCAGTTAGTAATTGCTAGATACTTACTGTCTTAATTAGGGTTTCTATTGCTGCAACAAAACACCATGACCAAAAGCCAAGTTTATTATACTTCCACTTTCACATTATAGTCTATCACTGAATGAAGTCAGGACAGGAACTAAAACAGAGAAGGGATCTGGAGGCAGGAGCTGATGCAGAGGCCATGGAAGGGTACTGCTCATTAGCTTGCTCCTTTTGGCTTGCTCAGCCACTCATTGATATGCCTGCCATACGTTACTGCAGCACTCTCTGTCCTCTACATTGCACTTCATCCTCCTCAAGGAGAGGATGCCTTGCTCTGTATTTCTGTGAAAATTCATAGTGTCTTATGTAGCAAAAACATCAATGATACACTTTTGAAAAAAATCTATCACTCAAGGGAGTAATTAGTTTTGTTTGGCCCATTTAAACAAAAGACCATTTGGTAAGGAAACTCAAAAGTAATCTTCCTTGTTTGATTCACCTTTTAGTTTTACTAATAGATCCTTTTTTACTGTAGTATATTTTTTGGTCATTTCAATTTGCAGAAAAATCTCATTGAAGTTTGGACTTCAGAACCTGTAAAAAATCAGACCATGTGGAATTTGGTCAGGAAAGAAATTGTATAAACAAGATATAATATATTTTACATGTTTTGAAATGATCTTTATTGATTCTGGGAAATATATACTTATCAATCTTCTTTCACTTAATAGTGTTGATATCAGTGCCTGTATGTCTTTCCAAAATCATTTTATAAATTCATGGAAGGGGAGAAATATTGAGTTGCTTTGTTCTTTCTATAGCCTAACTCAGAGACAGTTAGCAGGGACTCAATGGTGGTTGACTGATGGTTTGCTAAAAGTTCAATCCTTCATCTGTACTCTTCTACCAACCATTCCATCCTCCAATAATAATCTACCATAATTTCTTGGTTTTAAGGACTGATTTACGAAACAGGTAAAAAGATGAATCTTATTACCATCACTTCCATGATAGAAGGTTCTGGAGATGTTGAAAGAGCACTTATTTAGTGTCCATGAAGTCCTAACTGTGAGTTTAGCCATTGCAAAACAATGGTAAGAAGATGAGAAGGCAGAGTCACCCACAAATAGATCAGTAAGTTCCAGGCTAAAGACAAGTAGTCTGGGACACATGGCACATGAGTCTCAAAATAAAGAAGCAAAACAGCTGGAAGAGGCTTTATAAATTATACACACCTAAGAATTTCACTGTGCAGAAAAATGTGTAGATATAAAAACCAATGCTCTTAACCCCATTTCTAATTCCTGATTGTAAAGCTTACAGATTGGAGATATTCTGCATCTGAGTACATGTCTATATATATTACAGTTAGTGAAAAGCTTGTGGGTGTATATATATGTAATTCTCATAAGATATGAATATACATGATTATCAGTATCTTGCTTTTTAGATTATAGTATAATCTTTCCTTTTTCTTTTCATCCTCCAAATTCTCCCATATACTCTTTTCTGCTATCTTACAAATGCAATGTCCTCATTTTCATTAATTATTGTTACATACATATATGTGCATGTTGTTCATATGTTTCTAAATATAAAAGTATAACCTATTCTATCTGTGTCATGTTTCTGGAATATAAATGCTCTCAGGGATGACCATTTGGTATTGTCAATCTGTATGTTTTTTTCTTTTTCCACTAATGCTCTCGGCATTCCTTAGTTTCTGGTAGATCTCGAGTAGGGTTGAAGCTTAAGAACATTTCTGCTTCTGCATTAGCATGTTTTCTTCTGTATGTGTTCTTTTTGGGCTCATTATATAGAGCATATTTACATCATATGCATTCTTTCAAAGATATATGGGAGATATCATTAGGGAATCCCTTTGGATAGTCACAGTCTGATTTGTGCATTCATAGCTTTTGTAAAGTAATTTCAGGTTAAGTAACTGGAAGGATTAACAAAAGTCTCAGTTGTTTTTACTTTTTAGTGTTTTTATTTTCTTTTTCAGTGCATTTAATCAGTACTTATATCTAAATATAAGCTGCCTCAGTCCTCTCCTTTTAGGAAACAGTAATAGGTTTGCAAATCTTGAGTCTGTCCATAACAGGTTGTTTAATGATTCAAACCCATCAGAGATGACGCCTTATTATTCACACCAAGTTGAACTGCTAATTTTCAGAGATAAATGCACCTGTGGAAAAGAAATCATATCTTTAAATTGTATTATCCAGCAACAAGACCACATACTGTTTTGTCCTTGTTGTTAATACAGAAATGAGAGGGTGTAAATCTCTATATCTTCTTGTCAGCAGTTCTGGCCAAGGTGTTAATGGTCTGCAGCCCAGAAGTTGCACAGTTTTCTAGCCAATCAGCAGTGAAACCATTTAATTGGCATTTCAAACAGAAAGCACAAAGGTAGGGACCGGAGGGGGTCCAATGCAAATGCATTTGGATGAAAATATATTTTCAAATCTTCTATTAAAACAAGAGATCTTAATCCTTTGTAATATTAAGTGAGTTAAAAAGACTCATTTCATTTATGAAGTGAGAAAGACTAATTTTACTGATTGAAAATACATTACCAATGTCTTAAGAGATGTCTTTTCAAAATAAACCTAACTTCCCCTGCTAAGAAGAAAGTAGTCTTGTTTCTCCAACAAGAATAAAAGAGACTTCCTGCAAAGAACTATAACATGTCTACAGTCAGATGGTATAACAGACCTCCAGACCTTAGTACAACTGAAGCCATATTAGAGGTATCACTTAAAACCCAGTACACAGGCCCCAACATTTAGCAAAATGAGAACAAAGATCTAATCCATCAAACAGAAAGTCCCTGAATCAACTAATTTTGCTTTTTGGCTTCTATATTTCTGCCTCTTGCTAACTAATGTGTGACAATCAGAATATGGTTTTAGTCCATAAAAGACAAATGTCTGTAATGCTCAGGGCATTGTGATTTTGGTAAGTTCCTGGTGAGACCTAGAGCCAGCAATAAAGACTTTTTTGGCTTTGAGGGTGTCCGCATGTTGATGTCTCATGGGTCTACCCAACAACAGTGGTTCTCTAGGTCTCTAGCTGTAAACTGCCTCATTCTCGAGTATATCAGACCTCAGAAAAGGATATCTCTTTTAGGCACTTCACGTTCTTTGAAACTAGGACATCAAAAGCCTCAGAATCAGTCTTGGTTTTTCTGTATTTCATCCCACACCCATCCCAGCTATTGAAATGAATCATAGAGAGTAAAATTCTGTTTTCCAAAGTAGATCACAAAGAAATAAGACCTCTCTTCCCTAAAACAAGCCATGAACTTAAAAAACATCATTCCCTTCATTCTCCTTTTATCTTAAATGTCGCCATTCCAAAAGAGTCCTGATCTATATTGGAGAGAAGAAAGGCTATGCAGGAAGTCCATGAAAACTAGCAGCCAAGCCTGGCTAAACTCCTCCTCATTCTACTACCATTCAATATGTTATATTCAGTCACATTTCTAAATGACTGACCTTGCTTCATAAGCTCTGATTACATAAAGCAGTTGCTTTATTTTGTTTTAAATTTAGGGTTTTATTTTCCCTAATGTTTCTTATGTCATGTAAAAGTTTTTATTAAATACATTTTTAATATTAATTTATTATTTTATTATTTTGTCTTGTTAATTTGCATTTTCTGGCATGTTGGCAAATTACTTTAATGGTTGTTGAGGACAAGAATTACTAATGCAGAAAAAAACTGATTAAAATTATCATGTATTAACAGTAATTATTTATACCTGGATAAACTATATAATGGCACTAGGGAATTTCAACTTTTGTCATTCTCAGGGGAAAAAGAAATCTTGAAGTTGAGATAAACAATTGCTTAAAACTATAGCATAGAAAAGATATTATCCGGCGTCTACAACAGTTTTGTGATAAAAACATTCAACATTATATGAATGATAAATTATTTGTTATAGATGGGACAGTGTATGACCCTTAATTTTATCACTATGTGTTAGGTTGTTAAGTTGCTGTGGCCATGCCCCCACCTGCAGGGACTCTGAAGGGCCTCTGACTTTTATCTGTAGGGTGTGCCTACCTTTAAAAGCCCCAACCACGTGGGAGACTTCCTCTTTTCTCTTCCTCTCTGTCCCCTTCTTTCTCTCTCTCTCTCTCTCTCTCTCTCTCTCTCTCTCCCTCTCTCTACTCTTTCTCTCTTCCCCTTCTCCCTCCTTAATAACCTAATATGGCTCCTTTGCAGTGTGCTGGCGAGTTGTTCCACAAGCGAAATACAAAACACTATGAACCATACTTAAAAACAGAAGCTTCTAAGTTTAGTTTCCTTCAGACTTAACTGAATAGCATTGAAGCAAACACTATGAGCTTTTTCAAGAATTACCTATTATTTTTTCCCCTCAATTAATAGAGACATATGGAAGAAACACAATAAAAAGCATTAGCCAGCACAAAGGGTAGGAGATGCTTGTGACAATTTTCTAGGTAAACAAACATGATCTAATAGTATAGGAGGCCTTGTACATAGGCAGGAATGCATGCATGGTACTATACACTGGCCAAGAACCCTTCCCTAGGTATGTCATAGAACCCAGAGGGGAATCTACTACAGAAAACAAGTGACCTTTCCCTAAAATAAGATATCAATATCATTCCACCTATAGCTCTGGGGATATCATGGAAACAGACAACAACAACAACAACAACAACAACAAAAGATTCACAAGCTAGGCAGGAATGCTGAGAAAGACTGTCTTCTGGATAGGACATAGCTGATGGCTCAGGAGCTTGAAGCAGTTGTGGTTACCAGTTCAAGAATTACATAATATCAGATGGAGCATCATTTCCTCAGAGACAAGAGAGGTGAATTCCTACTCCTTACTGGGGCACCATTGACAGGTGATTGATGCTGGGAGATGGGCTATCACTTTTCTTCATTGCTATAACCACTGATAAGTTGTTCAGGCCCCATTAACCTTTCTCACTCATGCTCACACAATCAGCCTTAATTAAACTCAGTGGCCATACACATAGAAATGACATAAATGCAGTAGGTGAGACTGGTAGAAAGTAGGTTTCATGAGGGTAGATAAAAAAATGAAGATGAGACAAAAAACAACTGAAGTTCATTGTGTACATTTATGAAATGTCATGGAATATAAGAGAAAATAACAAATCTGGCTCTCCATTTGTGCATAGATATACCAGTGATAGCAATGAAAAATAATTAGCAATGTTGTCTAGGTTTCTGTTAGTGAAAGAACACATGAGCCTACATTAATTAGTGCTGAAATTGTGGCATGAGAACAGGATTTCAACAATATCATAAGTTTTCTGGAAGATCTTAGTTGGAGATCAAAGAAAGCCTTGGATCTGTAATACCAGCATCAAGCTGCTTGCCTTTAATTTAACATACATTTACCATGGTTGCTTCATTGGAATCTAATCTGTTCCTGATGTACTAGAAGATCCCAGGAAAAGAGTTATATGCAGAAGCATGCACCTATGGTGGGAGGCATACACAGATAATTCGCCAAGATTATCCTCTTATCTATTATGTGGGGCCCAAGCTGAAAATGGCTGAAGGAAACAGTTTTTACAGGAATGGTTTCCTGACATAGGTACATTATATGAAATTTAAATTCAGTGCCCCAAACCAAAGTTGAACTTGTATACAGTTTTATTTAATCTACTTCCCTGTTGTCTGTGGATGATTTTGAGCTGCTAGAATAGAGTAAGGTATCAATGACATAGAGACATGTTTCTAGACATACAGAAATGCTTACTATCTGGTTGTGTAAAATAAAATATCACCAAACCTTGTGCATGGTAATGTTGACTCGGGGGTTTAAAATTAACCAGTCAATTTCATGAATGGTTGGCCAGTGACACCTGGAAAATAATCAGCAAATCTCACATATTTGTTCTTTGAGATCAATTGAACAAAATATATACATATAATTGTGTAATGACTTAACCTTCAATGTAGAAACAGCCCCAGAGGGCACTTTCAACCACCAAATGCAACTTTTTATGAACACAATAAAAGCATCAAAAGGGAAAAGGAATGGCACAAGGCTTATGAAATGGCTTTTTTTTTTCCCACTTCCCTTTAGGGTCAATTTGATTTCCACAGCTACTCAGCAAGTAACAAGAAATACAGTATTTGTTACATCAGCAACTATGGAATTTGCAGCTCCCAGTATAACAGCTACAGCATGGAGACCCTTTCCCTGCTTCTGCTCCTACACTGCAATCAACACAGTTTTTAGTTTTTGCTCCCCAAGCTCTGTATGAAATGAACTTGAGATGGAATTAACAATCTTTAAATCTGTAATTGTATAGTTGTTAAAAGTGCCACAATAGAGTAAGTTTGATCCCTTCAAAATTATTCTAATCATATTTTCATAAATTGAGAGTATTAGAGATGACCATCTTTCAAACACCTTCACATGTTCTAGAAAATTAACTTATCTCCAACATACTTACTGAACACCTACTAAGGACTGGGAATTACTTTTTGTGCCAGAGAAAGTCTATTAAATAAATTGATATAATTACCAACCTAGAAAAGAAATATGTACTTGAAAGAGAACTCATGCAATACAGAAATAAGCAAAAGCAATGTCTGGAAGAGGGTGTTGACTATATAGGAAGATAATTTATGACAGAGGGTTAAATTTGCTTCAAGGAAATAGAAAAAGGCAGCCTAAACTTTAGGACTTTGGTACTCCGAGCACACTAAAATGCAGGACTTTGGAAGGAATTAAGAATTAGTTTATTTTTAACCTACTCATTTTTATTCTTCCTTCATTTTCTTCCCTAGAGAGACCAGAGGAACTACAACCCTTCTCTAAAACCAGTGTAATCTAGAAATGCTATCCTGGTTTTCCCTTGTCTTCTGGGAAAAAGCTTCTGTTATCTTTATTGGATAGTAAACCATAAGATTCAGTCTAGAAAATGCTGTCTGTACCTTGGAGGGATGAATATGCTACAGAGGGGAGCCAAGAAGAATGAAGACAACCTTGCTGGTTTCCCTTTATTGTGCTAGTGTCTTGGTTTCATTTCTGTTTTTTGTTTTTTGTTTTGCTTTGCTTTTTATTTTTGTTTTGAAAGGCAACCTCAGAAATAAAACGAGTATTTTAGTTTACAATTCCAGGTCACATTGTATCTTAGCAAGGAAGCCAAGGCAGAGACACGAAGCAGTGAGTCACATCACATGGAACACTCAGAGCAGAGAGAGTCAGGTATGATGGCACACTCCTTTAATTCCAGCATTTAGGAGGCAGACAGAGATGATCTCTGTGAATTCTATACCAGGCTGGTCTACACAGTGAAACACTATCACAAAATATAACGACAACCAACAACATCTAAACTGAGCAGAGAGACACAAATGCATATATGTTTAACACTCTGCTAATATTTTCTACTTTTATACACTTTAGAGCCAAAAAACCCCAGGGAACTATGCTATCTACATTCAGATTAGCTCTTCAAACGTTAATTAAGGCCAAAGAAAGACAGAAGAGGGAGGGACAGAGGAAATTAGGGAGAGAGGGAGGAAGGAAGGAAAGGAGGAAAGAAGGAAGGAAGAAGGAAGGAAGGAAAATAGAAAGAAAACATATATGCCCCACAGACAAACTTTTATCTGGACAATTCCTCCTTGAGGCTTCCTTCCTACAGAATTCTAGGTTGCTTCAAGTTGGCAATTAAAATTTACCACCACAGTTGGATACCATTAAATGTTGCTTTCTCCTCTCCAACTTATTTCTATAGGGTTGTCTATTTTTAACAAACCTGAATATAAAACTAAATGCTTCTCTTTGGATTGCTGAGTTTTCATTTCAGAAGGCACCTATATCCTACAAAACTGCAAATGAGTCCCTTTTCTATGCTCTTTTCGATTAAGCTGTGTTTTGTCCAGCAGGGATGGCTCTGTCCCTGATGATGGGTGAGGGAAGGAAGAGCTTTCTGTTTCTACAGTGTGCAGTTTGGAATCTGTGGGAACTCTAGATATAAAGGTCAGGAAAAGTCATCTGGGACTATGAATCTCAAGCTCATATGTGTAGATGACTAAATGTGAGAACATTTGGGGGAACCAAAGATAAATGGTGCTTTGAAGGAAATAACACTGGTTCAGTTGCCAAGCCTATTCTAGAATCTTCCTAACAAGAGAGGATAAGTATATGCCATTTTTTTTCAATTTGGGGAAAATGTAAATTGTGCTTCTTTGAGATACAAACACTATAGCAGAGCCTAACCGTACGTTTTTGGTTGGTTGGTTGTTTTTTGTTTTGTTTTGTTTTGTTTTGTTTTGTTTTTTGAGGTTCAGAAAATAACACTGTTTTGGAGAATCTGAGTTTAGAGGGCTTGTTACAGGAAGGCATGAGGCTAGAGATATGAGCAAAACAAAAGAGCAAAAACCATTTGGGCAACAGAGTAATCTGTGAGCTGCACAAAGTATTTTCTATTTCTTAATGCAACGATGCACAAATGAGAAAGAAACACTCAGAAACAAAATAGAAACTCTTGAAGGAGGAGGAGGCTTATAGAACACAACAGGTGCTGAAGAAAGAACATGATTTTAATCTCATGGGCACAAAGAAAGGTGTGTATTCACTGGGTGTAAGAATGGGATTAAAAAGCACATACATGGTGAAATACACGCACACAGGCAAAACACGTCCCCACACAATAAAATAAAATAATATATATCTTTAAACAATGAAGTAAAATGCTCAGAAGGCAGTACAATCAACAGTGATTGATGTAACTACTATGGGCAAAATTGTACTTGTGTTGTGGTAAAAGATGATATCAAATTCAGTAGTAGATAAATACAAATTAATTGCCTATTTTTAGTTAATGTAGCAAGTTCACTGTTACTAATGAAATCCTGTTATTGTATATTGTTTTATTTGGGTGGAAAACACAGTGTCCATAACTTCCCTGATATTTTAATGTATTGCCTCCCTAAACATCTAAAAGTAAATACTCTCTGTAGAATGGCGGTTTACAATTGGCATGAGAAAAGCTGCAGGCATTTAGTAAGAGGAAGCCAAGGATGTGACTAGACCTTCTGCCATCCATGCTGATGCTGACTTCAGTAATACAGAACTATCCTACTCAAAGCAGATAGAACTTGTTATGGAACAAACTATGCCAAAACATAATTGTCTTAAGAGGTCCAATTAAACAGAACTGCAGATAAAAGGACTAAAATCTGAACAAAAGTGCATTCCAAGGAATATTGAAAACATACAAACACTAGAAATTAATTACTCATGTTTTACCTGAAAACAAGTTTTAATTGAGCATCCTCAATTTCAAATGAAATTTTGGTCACACCATTCAAGGGAGATTGAATGTCAGTGTTACAACATAACACACTAAATGATAAGAGATCATGAAGTATGCCTCAAACTAAAAGTCCTGGTTAAATTAAATGACAAGAACATACATGCAAGACCATCTCTAGTGAAATATGGCTTAACAATGGGAAGTTACATTGTGACTACACGTTAGACTATTGGAAGAGAGTCTATATTTGTACAGCTCTCCAGGGGATTCATAAGCAGATTTAAAGTTAAGACGTTCTGATCCTTTTCTTAGCCACTGAAAGGCAAGATTAACCCTAGCAACTGTGGGATTATAATGCTGAGAAGTTTTACTATGATGTAAAATTCTCTAATTAAGGAAATGCAATTTAAATTTCTTTATATACTGTGTTTTCTCATAAACATGAGAATTCCTTCATAATATATTTGAGTGGTTTAATAAAGGATTTATGTTTTTGTGAGTCAATTTTGATAAAACTGTTTCCTAAAGTTAACTTCTAATAAATTAGTAATATAACTTTTCATGGCATTTATTGTGTAGAAGAGAATATAGACCAGTGGATAATTCAAATCTGAAAAAAAAAAAATAAGAACCTAAGGAAAAAATCAGATCAATATATGATAGAGTCTGCCAAGTTCTGATGTAAGAGGTTAAAAACAGCCTATATTTTATATAGGTAAACTTGATGTATAATCACTGATTTAACTATTCTCTATTATTTACTTGTTGGCTGAATTCCTACAAACTTAAGAGTTGCTCAAAACAAAAGCTGTTTTAATGATAGATAAAACAAGTCAATAAAGCCTTAGGAAACAGCAGGACACACAGTGAGGAAACAAGTTAAATAATGGTGATTAGAAAAGATACCCAAAGTACTGTGTGCTTTGAGCAAAGGAACTGCAAAAGGCTTGCAGGGCTTCTGCCCTCCTCTCTCTAACCCTTTCTTTTCTCCCCACTTCCCATTGCTCTCCCCAAGATCACAAAGGACTTTCTCAGAATTTTTATTATCCTTCAACAGAGATATCATCCATAGAGGATTTCCATTGTCTTGATTTTGTTCTCCTTGGAACTTATCAACAAGAAAAAAATCTACTAAACCATAGGATATAAACAAGTGGCCTCAGACTGTGTCAGTGGCCTGGTCACCATAACCCCTGCCACCAGAAATAACTTTATATTAATAAAGCTTCACTTCTCCTGCCCTTTTGATATTTACTAACAATGTCCTCAAAGCCCCAAATTATAACTCTAATGAGAAAAACTTCAGTCATCTGGGTCTCCTCTCATAGACCCCTCACCCCAAAGTGTAAGCATATAATCAATTTATATGTCATCTACGGTGGCCCATCAACCATTACTCTTATTTATACACACCATCCTATGTAAGAGCAAAGTTTCCCTCTGAAGTAGGAAAGGATGAAAGCACATTCATTTCAATGTGTGTGCCTTCTCCCACAGAGATCCAGGATGTTTCACAAAACTATTATGGGTTGGACTTCTTTTACGAGCAGGGGTGTGAGAGATTCTACAGAAGGAAAGGAAACATTCTTCACTAAGGATACCTTAGGAGATGAGGGAACAACTGTACTTGAGTGAAGCAACCTTACTTTCTCACCTTTAGCTTCAATGTGAAGAGAAGCACCACAGTGCTGGCTCACAAAGCATAGCTTATTCTTCCTTATAGAAACCATAACAAGAGTAAAAGAACTGCCAACCTGAAAAATCTAGGAAACTTTGAAGGTTTCTAAGAGCTGAATATACTACTAGCATTGCTACGGATGCTTTACTACCACTGGCAAATAAATCAGTGGTAGCCATCAGCACCAATGACAGCATGAATATTTTACCCCATACCATCTGTGACTGCAAGTTTTATCTTTATCAATGGCTGGGGAGGAAGCTTAAGCCCATAGTTCTCTTTGATTCACTATGATGTTATTTTAGACAACCATTTCTTAGCGCTGTTTTGAGTGCACAAACAATATCGTGTTAGATGTTTATATTTCATATCTCTACCTCTTACAAGGGGCAGACTGGTTGCAATGCAACTGCACATTAGTAGACACTAAAAAAGTTAAATTCAGTGGCCAACATGAAACAATGGATTTGAAAAATATTATTTGTTTAGTGGAAACTTTTTTTGAGGTGAACAAAGAATAAACATACTATAAAATGTA
>PVIH01013091.1:0-60154 GCA_004025045.1 Sigmodon hispidus
TCTTAGAGATCAGTCCTCTATCACTTGTAGCGTTGGTGAAAATCTTTTCCCATTCTGTAGGCTGTCGTTTTGTCCTATTGACAGTGTCCTTGGCTTTACAGAAACTTCTTAGCTTCAGGAGATCCCACTTATTGATTGTTGGTCTTAGTGTCTATGCCACTAGTGTTATATTTAGGAAGTGGTCACCTGTGCCAATTCATAGGAGTGTATTTCCCACTTTCTTTTCTATCAAGTTTAAAGTGGCTGGGTTTATGTTGAGGTCTTTGATCCACTTGGATTTGAGCTTTGCGTAGGGTGACAGGCTCGGATCTATTTGCATTTTTCTACACACTTCCATCCAGCTATGCCAACATCATTTGTTAAATATACTATCTTTTTTCCATTTAATATTTTGGGCCTCTTTGTCAAAGATCAGGTGTTCATAGGTTTTTGGGTTAATGTCTGGATCCTCAATTCTATTCCACTGATCCACAAGTCTGTTTTTATGCCAGTACCAGGCTGTTTTTATTACTGTAGCTCTATAGTATAATTTGAAGTCAGGGATGGTGATACCTCCTGAAATTCTTTTGTTGAGCAAAAATTGTTTTGGCAATCCTGGCTTTCCTGTTATTACAAATGAAATTGAGTATTGCTCTTTCAAGGTCCAAGAAATATTGTGTTGGGATTTTGATGGGCAGTGCATTGAATCTGTAGATTGCCTTTGGTAGAATTGCCATTTTTACTATGTTGATCCTACCTATCCAGGAACATGGGAGAGCTTCCCATTTTCTGATATCCTCTTAAATTTCTTTCTTCAGTGATTTAAAATTTTTGTCAAATAGGTCTGTTACTTCTTTGGTTATAGTTACTCCAAGGTATTTAATACTATTTGCAGCTATTATGAAGGATAATGTTTCCCTTATTTCTTTTTCAGCTCTTCTATATTTATTGTATAGAAGGGCTACTGATTTCTTTGTTGTAATCTTGTAATCTGCTATATTGCTGAAGGTGTTTATCAGCTGTAGCACTTCCTTGGAAAAATTTTGTGGGTCACTTATGTATACAATCATATCATCTGCAAGTAGAAATAGCTTTACTTCTTCTTTTCCAATTTGTATTCCCTTAATCTCTTTTCATTCTCTTATTGCTTTAGCTAAAACTTTGAGAACTATATTGAATAGATAAGGGGAGAGAGGACATCCTTGTCTAGTTCCTGATTTTAGTGGGATTATTTTGAATTTTTCTCCATTAAGTTTGATAATGGCTGTTGGCTTCTTGTAAATCTCCTTTATTATATTTAGGTATTCTCCCTGTATTCCTGATCTCTCCAGGGCTTTAATCATAAAGGAGTGTTGGATTTTGTCAAAGGCTTTTTCAGCATCTAAGGATATGATTATGTGGTTTTGTTCTTTTAGTTTGTTTATATGATGGATAATGTTTACTGTTTTTCGTATGTTAAACCAGCCCTACATTTCTGGGATGAAGCCTACTTGGTCGTGGTGGATGATATTTTTTATACATTGTTGTATACGGTTTGCTAAAATTCTCAACAAAATATTCAGGATTGAAATCTCCTCTTCACAAATTTTTCCTGTGATGAACAAGTAATGACCATCTTGGACCCTTTTCATTGCTTTTAGCTTAAAGTCTACTTTGTTAGATATTAGGATGGCAACCTCAGCTTGTTTTTTGGACAGTTTGATTGGAAAATCTTTTCCCAACCCTTTACTCTAAGCCTGTGTCTGTCTTTGCGGTTGAGGTGTGTTTCTTGTAGGTCACAGAATGATCGCTTCTGTTGTATCCATTTTGTTAGTGTGTGACGTTTTATAGGAGAGTTGAGTCCATTGATATTAAGGGATATTAGTGACCATTGATTGATATTTCCTGCCATTTTTGGTGATAACTTGCTTGTATTTCCTTTTTCTGGAGTATTCTTCTGTGGAATTATTGATTGTTTGTGGTTTCATGGGTGTATCTGGGGTCCTTAAGTTGGAGTTTTCCCTCTAATACTCTCTGTAGCGCTGGATTGGTAGATAGATATTATTTCAGCCTGACTTTGTCATGAAATATATTGTTTACTCCATCTATAGTAATTGATAATTTTGCAGGGTATAGTATTCTAGTTTGGCAGCCATGCTCTTTTAGTGTCTGTATAACTTCTGACCAAGCCCTTCTAGCTTTCATCGTTTCCATTGAATAGTCAGGCCTTATTCTGATGGATCTGCCTTTATATGTAAGTTGGCCCTTTTCTTTTGCAGCTCTTAAAATTTTTTCTTTGTTCTGTATGTTTTGGGGCATGATTATAGTGTGGTGCGCGGACTTTTTTTGGAGGGTCATATCTATTTTGCGCTCTGTAAGCTTCTTGTATCTTTATAGGCATTTCCTTCTTCAGGTTAGGGAAGTTTCTACTATGATTTTATTGAAAACATTATCTGTGCCTTTGAGCTGGTATTCTTCTCCTTCTTCTATTCCTATTATTCTCAAGTTAGGTCTTTTCATGGTGTCCCAGATTTCCAGAACATTTTGAGTTATGGCTTTTTTGATTTTAGTATTTTCTTTGACTGATATATCTATTTGAGCTCCTGAGTCTTCCACTTCAGAGATTCTATCTTCCATCTCTTGAACTCTGCTTATTATGCTTGTATCTGTGGTTCCAGCTTTTTTCTTCAGGTTTTCTATTTCCATCTTTGCCTCATTTTGTTGTTTTTAGTTCCTGGCATGTTTCTTTCTTTTTTTTGGTTTACTTTTTCTTGGTTTTCTTTCATAGATTTGCTCATCTCTTCCAATTTTTTGTTTGTATTTTCTCCTATTTCTTCAAGGCAATTTTTCATACCTTCTTTGAGAGCTTCGATGATCATCATAAAGGAATTTTTGGTGTTGTTTCCTTCTGTTTCCTCTTCATTGCTCAGTTCAGGTCTTGTAGTTGTAAGACTGCCACTTTCTTCTGGAGTTACCTTGTTGTTCTTTATATTATTATATATATTTTTGCATTGGCATCTGCCCATGGCTTCAGTGGTTCACGATTAGGTGGCTCCTGGTCAGTTGTGGCAAGTGGGCTTGTGTGTCTCCTGTCACCTCTGAACACAAGGTCTGCTCAGTCTCTAACTCTGCTGTGGGCAGGGGACTGAATTTCAAGTCTTCAATCCTTCTCTATTTGAGCAGTTGGAGGCAGGGTGGCTGTGTGAGTTCACTTAGCAGCAGCTCGGGGGACCCTGACAGCCAAAGTTTATCTCTGTCTGCTACAGAGTGTGTGGGGAAATGGTCCACAGACAGCACCTGATCCCGGAACCGGAATTCGATCGGAACACAATTTTCACTGGCAGGGATTCAGGAGCTGGGGCCTGCTGAACCCACCTCACCTTTGGGCGGGGTCTGAGTCTGTCCTTCAGAGTCTTCAGTCCTTCTGTGTTTGTTTGAGCAGGTGGAGGTGGGTGGCCATGCAAATTCCCTCAGCAGCAGCTGGGGGTACCCTGACAGCCAAAGTTTATCTCTGTCTGCTACAGAGTGTGTGGGGACACGTTCCACAGACAGCACCTAGTCCCAGAACCCAAGAAACAGTCTTAAGATAATTTATTCTAGCTTCTTAACCCCTCGTCAGGCAGGCTTCATCCTAATTTTTGCAAGTGAAATACATACATGGTTCATATGCCTACAATCGCTGGAACCAGTTCAATTTATTTCATAAACCCAGCTACACTGAACTTGATAGAAAAGAATGTGGGAAATAACCTCCAACACATTAGCACTGGTGACCACTTCCTAAATATAACACCAGTAGCACAGACACTAAGAACAACAATCAATAAGTGGGACCTCCTGAAACTGAGAAGCTTCTGTAAGGCCAAGAATACAGTCAATAAGACAAAATGACAGCCTACAGAATGGGAAAAGATTTTTACCAACCCTACAAATGACAGAGGACTGATCTCTAAAATATATAGAAAACTCAAAAACTAGAGCCCCAAACCCTTAAAAACTCAATTAAAAATGGGGTTCAGAACTAAAAAGGGACTTCTCAGCAGAAGAATTAGAAATGGCTGAAAGGCATATGAAAAAGTGTGCAACATCTTTAGCCATCAGAGAAATGCAAATCAAAACAACTTTGAGATACCACCAGAATGGCTAAGCTCAAAACACAGATGACAGCCTATGCTGGAGAGGATGTGGAGCAAGGGGCACACTCTTCCATTGTTGGTGGGAGTGTAAACTTGTTCAGCCACTTTGGAATGCAATATGGCAGTTTCTCAGAAAACTGAAATGTCCAGTTCATTTTGTTGAGTATTTTTGCATCAATATTCATGAGGGAGATTGGTCTTTAGTTCTCTTTCTTAGTTGCATCTTTGAGTTGCTTGGGTATTAGGGTGATTGTGGCCTCACAAAAAGAGTTTGGCCATGTTCCTTCAGTTTCCACTCTATGAAAGAGTTTGTTGAGTATTGGTATTAGTTCTTCTTTGAATGTCTGGCAGAATTCTGCAGTAAAATTATCTGGTCCTTGACTTCTTTTTGGCGGGGGTAGACTTTTAATAACAGCATTAATTTCTTTTGGTGTTATAGGTATGTTTAGGTCTTTAGTCTGTTCTTGATTTAATTTTGGTAATTTATACTTGTCCAGAAAGTAGTCCATTTCTTTTAGGTTTTCTAATTTAATAAAGTATAGATTTTCAAAGTATGACCTGAAAATTCTCTGGATTCCTGTGTGTCTGTTGTTATGTCTCCCTTTTCATTTCTGATTCTGTTAATTTGGATACTGTCTCTGACTTTTGGTTAGTTTGAATAAGGGTTTGTCTATCTTGTCGACTTTTTCAAAGAACCAACTTTTTGATTCATTGATTCTTTGCATTGTTCTCTTTGTTTCTATTGTATTGATTTCAGCCCTAAGTTTACTTCCTGCTGTCTACTCCTTGTAGGTGAGTTTGCTTCTAATTGTTCTAAAACCTTCAGCTGAGTTGTTAGGTCTCTAGTGTGAGATTTCTCCTAGATTTTTATATAGATATCTAGTGATATGAATTTTCCTCAACACTGCTTTCATTGTGTCCCATGAGTTTGGGTATATTGTTGATTCATTTTCATTAAATTCTAGAAAGTCTTAGATTTCTTTCTTCTTCCCTGAGCCAAAGGTGGTTCAATGAGTTCAATTTCCATGAATATGTAGGCTTTCTGTGTCTTTGTTGTTGTTGCATTTTAACTTTAGGTCATGCTGGTCTGATATGATACAAGGAGTTAGTCCCATTTTTTTTTATTCATTAATACTTTCTTTATGACCAAGTATGCTGTCAATAATAGAGAAAGTTCCACGGGGTGTTGAGAAACATGTATATTCCTTTGTGTTTGTATGGAAGCTTCTATAAATATGTATTAAGGCCATTTGCCTCATAACATCTGTTAGACCTCTTATTTCTTTGTTGAGTCTCTGTCTGGTTGACCTCTTCATAGGTGAAAGTGGGTACTGAAGTCTAGAGTGTGACATTTGATGTGGGGTTTAATCATTAGTAATTTTTCTTTTTTATATTAGGGACATAAATATTCAGGATTGAGATTCTCATCTTGACCAATTTTTTTCTGAGATAAATAAATAATGTCCATTCTGGTCTAATTTGATTGATTTTAGTTTGAAGTCTACTTTGTTGGATATTAGGATGGCAAGACCAGCTTGTTTCTTGGAATCATTTGATTGGAAATTCTTTTCCCAACCCTTTACTCCGAGCCTGTTTTTGTCTTCAGAGTTGAGGTGTGTTTCTTGTAGGCAGTAGAAAGTTGGTTTTTAATTTTGTATTTATCGGGTTAGTGTGTGTCTTTTTGTAGGTGAGTTGATTTCATTGATATTAAGGGATATTAATGAAGACTGATTGTTATTTCCTGTTATTTTTGGTGGAGACTTGTGTGTATTTCTTTTCTTTGGGCTTTCCTTTTGTGGGATTATCAATTGTTTATGGTTTCATGTGTGTATCTGGGTTCCTTAAGTTGGAGTTTTCCCTCTAGTGCTTTCTGTAATGCCAGATTTGTAGATAGGTATTGTTTCAATCTGTCTTTTTCATGAAATATCTTGCTTACTCCCCTATGGAAAGGATGGTTTTGCTGGGTATAGTAGTCTGGGTTGGCAGCCATGCTCTTTTAATGTTTGTATAACTTCTGACCAGGACCTTTTTTGTTTTCATTGAATAGTCTGGCATTATTCTGATGGATATGCCTTTATAGGTAAGTTGGTCCTTTTTCTTTGCAGCTCTTAGTATTTTTTCTTCTGTATGTTTTGTGGCTTAATTATTACGTGGCAAGCAGAATTTTGGGGGGGAATCTAATCTATTTGGTGTTCTGTAAGCTTCCTGTATTTTTATAGGCCTTTCTGTCTTTAGATTGGGAAAGTTCTCTTCTATGATTTTATTGAATACATTATCTGTGCCTTTGAGCTGGTATTGTTCTCCTTCTATTCCTATTATTCTCAGGTTTGGTCTTTTCATGGGAGGCCCAGGGGCTGTATAACTCGCTCATCTCCCACTCTGCTCTGGACCTAGGATTCTTGCTGTCTGAAGACATCTGACTATTACTCTGTCCTGGACATCACCAGAAGCATCTCTTTGATTCATTGATTCTTTTTATTGTTCTCTTTGTATCTCTTACAATGATTTCATCCCTAAGTTTGATTATTTCCTGCTGTCTCCTCCTTCTAGGTGAGTTTGCTTCTAAATCTTTCAGTTGTGCTGTTAAGTCTCTTGTGTGAGTTCTCTCTAGGTTTTTTATATAGGCATCTAGTGCTATGAATTTCCTCTTAGCACTTCTTTCATTGTGTCCCATAAGTTTGGGTATGTTGTCGATTCATTTTTTTTTAACTGTAAGAAGACTTTAATTTCTTTCTTTACTTCTTCCTTGACCCATATGTGGTTCAACTGAGAGATGTTCAGTATCAATGAATTTGTAGTCTTTCTGTAATTTTTGTTGTTGTTGAACTCTAACTTTAGACCATCGTGGTCTGATAGGATACAAGTATTCCCATTTTTTGTATGTATTGATGTTTGCTTCATGATCAAGTATGTGGTCAATTTTGGAATAAGTTCCATGGGGTGCTGAGAAAAAGTTATATTCCTTTGTATTAGAGTAGAAAACTCTGTCTATAACTATTAAGTCCATTTGCATCATAAAATCTATTAGATTCCTTATTTCTCTATTAAGTTTCTGTCTGGTAGACCTATCCATTGGTGAGAGTGGGGTATTGAAGTCTCCTACTATTAATGTGTGGAGTTTGACATGAGGTTTAAGCTTCAGTAGTGTTTCTTTTACATATGTAGGTGTTCTCTTGCTTGGTTCATAAATGTTCAAGATTTAGACTTCATTTTGGTGGGGTTTTCCTGAGATAAATAAGTATGGTTCATCCTGGTCTCTTGATTGCTTTTAGTTTGAAGTTTATTTTGTTAGATATTAGGATGGCTACACAAGCTTGTTTTTAGGACCACTGAATTGGAAAGTCTTTTCCCAACCTTTTACTCTGAGGCAATATCTGTCTTTGAAGTTGAGGTATGTCTCCTGTATGCAGCAGAAAGATGGATTTTATTTTTGTATCCATCATGCTAGGGTGTGCCTTTTTATAGATGAATTGAGTCCATTGATATTCAGGGATATTTATGACCAGTGATTGTTATTTCCTGTTATTTTTGGTGTAGTGTGGGGTGTTTGTGTTTATGTGTGTTTCTTTTCCTGTGGGATTATTTATTGCTTGTGGTTTCATGGGTGTATCTAGTTTCTTTAAGTTGAAGTTTTCCCTCTAGTGCTTTATGTAGGGCCAGATTTGTGGATAAGTATTGTTTAAATCTGACTTTGTTGTAAAATATCTTGTTTATTCCATCTATGGTGATTTATAGTTTTGCTGGGTATAGTAATCTGGGCTGGCAGCCATGGTCTTTTGATGTCTAACATCTGAGCAGGGCATTCTTGCTTTCATTGCTTCCATTGGGTAATCTGGTGTTATTCTGATAGGTCTGAATTTATAGGTAACTTGCCTTTTTTCCTTTGCAGCTCTTAGTATTTTTTTTCTTTTTTTCAGTAGGTTTAGTGGCTTGATTATTATGTGTCAAGCAGACTTTTTAGGGGGCTTAGTCTATTTTGTATTCTGTAAGCTTCTTTTATCTTTATAGGCATTTCCTTCTTTAGCTTCAGAAAGTTTTCTTGAATAATTTTGTTGATTATATTTTCTGTGCCTTTGAGCTGATATTCTTCTCCTTCAATTCCACTTATCCTCAGGTTTGGTCTTTTCATGGTGTCCCACATTTTCTGGACAATTTGTGCTATGACTTTTTCATTTAAGTGTTCTCTTTGACTTATTTATTTCCACTATTGAATCTTCCACTCCACAGATTCTCTTTCATCTCTTGCATTCCGTTGGCTATGCATGCATCTGTAGTTCCAGTTTTTTCTTCAGATTTTCTATTTCCATCATTCCCTCAGTTTGTGTCTTCTTTATTACATCTATTTCAATTTTTAAATTTTGAAATGTTTCCTTCACCTGTTTGATTACCTTTTCTTTGGATTTTCTTGAGTTTCTTTATTTTCTCTAAGGAATTTGTTGATCTCTTCCAATTTTTTGTTTGTCTTTTCCTCTGTTTCTTTAAGGGAGATTTTTATATTCTGTTTTAAGGCTTTAATTATCTTCATAAAGTTGATTTTAAGGCCATTTCCTTGTGCATCTTCTGCATTGTCATGATCAGTTCTTGATGTTGTAGAATCCCCAGATTCTGGTGGTGTCATCTTGCTCTTTATGTTGTTACATGTATTTTTGCACTTCCAATCAATGCATTCATTGCTTCCTTGGTTCAATGCGCTGAATTTTTCTGTGTATCAGAGAGCTGATTTTGGTGCAATCTGTTCTTATCATGTTTGTGTCTCAGGAAGCTTTTCTTCATTCAATCTGGGCTTTTCGTCCACTTGGAGATGGCATATTCTGTGTCACAGTGGGCTGTTCTTAGTGTAATAAGAGCTGGATGATTCTGCATCTCAGGAATCTAATCTTGGTCCAATATGAATTTCATCCAGAAGGAGCTCTTGATCCAATAGGTGCTGACCAACTGTGGGTCTCAGGTAGCTGCTCTTGTTTCCATAGATACTGAGAAACTGTGTGTCTCAGGGAGCCACCCTTAATCCAATAGGAGCTGGGAGACTGTGGGTCTCAAGCAACCACTGAGGTCTTCAGGTATTGGTGTGGGTTGGGGGTAGGGTTGAGATATGTAGATGGGGTGCTCAACAAACTGGATTTTACTGAGGTTTCTGGTCTGCAGGGGTTTCCCCTAATGGCCTGGGTTTAAGGGAGAGATGATTGGAGGTGGAATTCCAAGGGCTGTGACCTAGGGCCTAGGTCCCAGAGACCAGGTTCTCTGCCTGGGCTAGGTAAAGTGTCACTTACCTCTTGGTCCAATAGATGCTGAGACTCTGTGGGCCTCAGGTTACTGCAAAGGTCACCAGTTAATTGGGTGGGTTGCGTGTTGGGGCAGGATTTGTAGTTGGGAGTGTCTAGCTAAGTGGATTTTACTGAAAAGTTCTGGCTTGCAGGATTTTTTTCTGCTGGCCTGGATTTAGGGAAGAGATGAGTCAGACTGGGGTGCCAAGGGCTGTATTCCAGGGCTTGGGTCTTAAATAAAATTTCATCATTTGTGATGACAATACTTTACCCCCAAACCATAGATGTTCTAACAAAGACCACAGTGCCAAGCAAGAGAAACCTCCTTTAATGTTGTTTTTTTCCCCCTCAGGGAACTCCAAGACAGCCTTCCTAAAAAAAATAGGCTATAGACATTGCCTTCGTTGTCTTCCAGAATAAAAAGACCCTATTGCTAAAGAAACCACATACTTTAGAGATGGGATTTAAAGGAGTCAAACTTGGTTCTGACTTGGAAGCCTCCTCTTTGAGAATAGTATTGGGAAGCGCCATGCAAGCTGCTGAGATAGAAAAGCAATCAATAATCTCATCCAGCTCTAATGCTTAAGAACCACAACAATGACCAGCACAGAGAAGTATTTCAAAAGGTGCAATAGTGGTGATTATAGCTGGGGGTAAGCAACAGCTGATTGGACTTGAAGTCTGAAAAATAGTATGAAATGTGTGCCTTAGAGAAAACTTAGTCAACCAACAGTTGCTGGTGAGGCCAGGGAACCTCAGGGAGAACCTACCACTGGCCTTTCTTAAACCACTATAATTTCAAACTAAATTTTAAACATTTATATTTATATCAACAGATAAGTATAATTTTCCCCCATCACCAAAGAAACTTTTTCTTTTCAGCTGCAGCAGCATGACCATGACAGAAAATCATTACAAGCCAAAATGCAGTAAACAACTGACCATTCAATTCTCCTCCCCAGTCCATACATTTATAATACCCTATACCTACAGCTCAAGAAATGTAGTAGAAGTAGTGATAGAAAAACTGTAAGAGCCACAGGATCAAGAAATCTGCTACAAGAGAGTATCTTCTTTGAAAAGAAAAATCACAAGAAATAACATCAAAGTCCAGGGGGTACAGGGAAGGTAATGGACCCAGGAAAGTTTCAGAGAGGAACAGAAGTGAATATAATCAAAATACAGTGTATAAAAATCTCAAAGAAATAAAACATATTATTTCAAAAATAAAGGTCAGAAATCTCTAATAAACCTTTTTTACATGTTCATGGTAAAAGAGTGTGTGCTAGTCACTCTAACATTCCAATCTCCATAAGCTTATTTGGCTTAATCTAATGCTATGCCCTCCTTACCCTTATCCTCCACCCTTACTGTCTGTTACTAAACATTTCAGTCACGTTCCCATCTGTATAAATTGGAAAATTTATACAGTTCTTTTGGATCTTAATAAACATCCTTATGTAACACACCTCACCTTTTAGTGCTTGCTGAGACTTGAATATAATTATATACCAAGAAATAACAGAAAGGACCCAGGAAGAAACTTGAATGGTTCAAAGCAGCCTTGATATGAGATTTTGTAACAGTTTCTCTGGCAAAGTAGAGTTCTTTCTTTGCTGAGACTGATTCTACTGACAAAAGGAACTTGGCCAACTTTAGGGATTCTGTGTCCTCAGTTTGTTAGCAGGTGCCTATTTATATCTCCTTCATTCCCAGTTAATGTCTTCACTTAATGGCAGACACCCCACAAGGTTAGGAGTTCTTTTTTTTATTTTTTATTTTTTTTTAATTTTGTATTTATCAAGAAAAATAGTAAATTGAATTTAAAATACTGAAAAGTTAACAATAACTATAAAGAAGATAAAAATCATAAGCATGACTTATCAAGGGTGATAATGCAAATAAGATTGCTATACCAATATTTACTTTGTGTTCAGCTTTCCCTCTGAATTTTTTTTCCATCCCTATATATCCTTATTCAAGGTCCCTTCCCCCTCCCGACACATCAGGTCATTTTTCTTCTCCACAACTCCCCATCCCCTCCCTGGGCAGGGAGCAGACAGTCCCATGGTCCCACTGACCCAATAATGTTTGGATCAGTCTCCCCTAGGAGTTCTATTTAAGTTGTAACTTGCTCAAATGATAGTATTTACATTAGATTTTTCGTCATGTCAACTCTGTCACTACAAGTAAAAGTCTTTCAGAGATTTTGATGTTTTCAAGTCATTAATGCAGCACTTGAACTAGGAAGTAAAAGCCGTTCATTCATTCTTTTCTTTTTCCAATTGGTAAAATTATGAACAATTTTTTAATCTCTTTAGTTTTATACAAATGCTTTAGTGTACCCAGCCAGGCATGATAGTAGTACATGCCTGTCATCTCAGCACTCAGGAGGTAGAATCTGGGAGCTTAGGACTCAAAGGCCAGTCTCAGTTACATAGTAAGTTCCAAGCCCACCCCTTCTCTGTCTCTGTCTCTATCTTTCTCTTGTGCTGACCAGGAAATTTCATTGAGTGTCATAAATAGTGATATTTTACACCTCTTGCCAAACCATGCTATATACTATCAGAGCCCATAGTACTACAAATAGAGATATAAATGCTCTTAATTCTAGTCACATTACAGAAGAAATTTCAAAATCTCAAAATTAATTCAAAAAACTTGTAAGAATCTGTTTCTCTAGAATGATTCTCAATAGCAAAATCAGCATTGGTCATGGTTCTCTAAAATTAAAAATAAACAGAATATATAGACTATGTCATTCTCTCTTTATTTTTGTATTTTGAGATTACAATTTAATTACAGTATTTTCCACTTTCCTCTTTCCAAACCCTCCCATATACCTCTCCTTGCTCTCTTTCAGTCATGGCCTCTTTTTTTCTTCAATTGTAATTGCAGAAGAGAGAGTGAAAAGATTTTAAGAGCCAGGAGAATACGGGAGTTTTCTATGAGACTCTTTCTCCTAGTAATGTCAGAAGCTACATTCATGAAGTCTCACCAACATGGCTGCCCAAACATGACCTGGACCAGGACAATACCAACCGATAGGCTAACATGGAGAAGGACAGCTCACAAGGCAACAACCTTACACAAAGAACTACAGGCAACTAAAGCATGCTGAGAGCAGGAGTAATAGTCTTCCGCAGGGAAAAGCACACCAATTGGTTATCCAATACCAAATGGTATTGAAAACATACATACAAGTGACAGGCTGTATTCTTTCTTTCTTTTAAGTTAACTGTCTTATATGATTTTTCAGGCTAGAAAGTTCAAACTCTTTCATGGTGGGCCACAAAGCTGGAACAACAGGAACACTAGTGCTGGAGTCTTGAGGCTAAAATGTGCAGCGCAGACAATAGCTTCGAACCTCAGGGTACCAATCTTTAGGTGATATTCGATATTCTTTTCTCCCTTCACTGGAAAACCTGTATTTTGCTCTCAAGGCCTTCAGCTGATTAGATGAGGCCTATTTTCACTACTGATTCTAGTTTCTTTGTCTTAATAGCAACAAATTAAAAGTTATTTATGTCTATAAAATGTCTTCATAGCACCATTAAATATAAGTGTTTGATAAAGGAACTGGACACCATATCTCACATTCCAAACAAACTAACAATCTCGAAAATACATTTTATAAAAAAGATATACATTGAAGATTCTTAAAAGAACTCCAATTGGGTAAATAAGTAATCTCAGTAATGCTGTGGTGCCATAACAGAAATTTATTAATATCCCAACTTGCCCATGATTACCAATATAAGAGACATTAATGCCTTTGACACACTCCAGCTGATAAAGGAAACACTCAGTAATTACAGCAGCCCAGATGATCTTAGAAGCTACTTTGGCACATCTAACATTCCTTATGTGGCGTGTCTCTACTGGAAGAAAGGTAATGAGAAAAGCCTCAAGGCTAACACAGCTGAGTAAAAGGGAACTGGCATGTACATTTGCAATTTGGAAGTTTTGCCTCAATGCAAATTGAAAAGAGGCTGACAATATTTCACTCTTTATCACGCCTGATATGAAGGCAAAAAACATGCTGCATCCAACTAAGATGTCTGCTTGAACTATGTTACTAATAAACACCACAGTAGATTTTCTGGATACAGAAGGAAATGTCAATAGCAGCATGACATACAGACTGGCAAGCAATCCCAGTAGAGTGATGATGGTGTTTGGAGAAGGTAGGACTAGATATTGGATGTATTTGAACACCAGGTACTTTCGGAGGTCTTTCATATGGTCTCGATGTTTTAAAATGTGAAGTTGGGCAGGATTCCTGGAGTAAGGTAGAGAAGAAAAATGATTGAAGATTATATGCAAAATAACTTAAAACACTTGAAACCACAGTTCTGTACAAGAGCTTTATAGGTGTTCATATCTTTCCCACAGTAAGACCCAGTTTCATATTGTGTCACACAGACATATGAAATGACATCTTACTTTTGGTGGCAATTGATGGCAAAGACAAAAATCTTTTTTCCAGTGCTGGATGTGGGTGGCCCACACTTTTAATTGAACTCAGGAGGCAGAGAGGCCAGCAGATCTCTGACTTCAAAACTAGTCTAGTCTAAGTTTCACGGCATCCAATTCTGTGTTAGAGAGACTCTTTCTCAAAGAAAACAAAACAAAACAAACTCAAAGCCCACCTTTCTTTGGTTTCAAAGATTTCTATATATAAACTGATAGTTCAGTGTTTGATCTTTTCTTTTGATCACTTAGACTAACCAAAGAATTAGAAGAAATTTTTCTGAGCAGATAGATTCATATATCAGAATCAGGAAAATTCTTGAAGCAGATGTCTAGTGGGGGAAAACAGTGCTACTCTTGATCAATGCACTAGAAATGAGAGGAAAATGTTACATTTAAAATTTTTAATGAAATTAAGAATATGTGTTATTTAAATGTTCTCTCCTACTTTACACAGAAATACTGTTTAAAGCTAACAACTGTTTCTTCTGAGCCTCCAAGCAATTCTTCATATTAGTATCCTTTGCATTGAAAAGTAACATGACTAGAACACTCTTTCCATTCATCTGAAATCTGCTCTATGTCCTTTATCATATCAACCATGATGGCACTAACAAAGAGCTTTTTGTGAGGCAAGTATTAAAATGAGAGTGACATAGTGAACCTCCTCATAAGGAAATAATTATACATTGATAGTATTTCCTAGTTAGGATTTTCATTGCTGTGATGAAACATCATGATCAACAAAACTTGAGGAAGAAAGAATTTATTTAGTTTATCCTTCTATATCCACAGCTCATCATCAAAGGAAATCAGGGCAGGAACTCAAACAGGGCAGGAACCAGGACACAGGAGGCCATGGAGGGGTGCTGCTTACTTGCTTGATTCCCATGGCTTGCTCAGCCTGCTTTCTTATAAAACTCAGGACTACCAACCCAATGATGAAACCACCCATAAAGGTCTGGGCCTTCTCCCATCAATCACTAATTAAGAAAACGCCCCACAGGCTTGCCTTCAGCCTGATCTTACAGAGACATTTTCTCAATTGAGGTTCACTCCTCTCAGATGACATTTGCTTGTGTTTTGAAATGTAATTTGATACAAAGTCTAAAATGAGGGTACTTTCACTGCAGAGAAAACTACATAAAAATCTATGTCTCTGATAGTATCTCCAAATTCCAGAATGCAGTTTGATATGTGAGCTGCTTAAAACTCTTTGTTGTTCTTAAGAAAGCATGACTAAGAGAAAATAAGCATGGAAGAAAGGATTAAAATGTCTAAGGGTTCAAAAAGCCAATTTGAACAAGTCCCTAGCTGAAGGATAATGATTAGCTTCAGGCTATCAGGGCCACTAAACTGTGTTGTCATATCTTTTTGATTTTCCAAGGGGCAGAAGCCAGGCTTTGCAGTCAGATATAATTCAAATTTTTGATGTGGACCATCAGTTCAAAAGTGTCTATTTTCTCGTGGAGTATTCTGTTTGTTGGTAACATCATGTTAAACAAAACTCAACAGCCACTTTGCAACTTTTAGTTAGAGTCCTGAAAATACCATCTCTAACAAACAAGGGAATTATGAACAACTATGCCTCATAGACATAGCTGAAAAATTACTCAATAAAAACTGTAGCAAAGCAAAATGAATAACATATTTAGATATATCATGATAACATGAGATTTGCACCTGGGATGAAAGAATTGACAGGTTTCTTTTAAATGTTTCACACTGCCTTAAAAAACTATTCCTAAACTGCCCATGGTGGCACATGCCTTTAATGCCAGCACTAGGGATGCAGAGGCAGGTGGATCTCTGTGAGTTTGAGGCCAGCCTGGTCTACAGAGTGAGGTCCAGGACAGCCAGAGCTGTTATGCAGAGAGAGACCCCTGTCCCGAAAAAGGAAAATTTAAAAGAAGAAAGAAAGGAAAGTGATCCTAATTTTAGTAACAAAAAAGTCAAAGCTTTCATAAGCTCAATAACTTGACCAAACTCGCATAAGACTTCTAATACAGGCTTGTCTAACCAGCAACTTTTGTTCTTTGCATTCTAACATGTTCTCTAAGATTAAATAAGAACTTACCTTTGGATAATTTTCATCAATGTGGAATTACAGATTAGGATATCAATACTCAAAGAATTTTTCAAAAAAGTCAACGTTGGTGTATTTCTTCTCCCCCACCCTTAAAACCAGTCTTTGAAATTCTTCATAATTAAAGTAATCTTGGGGTAATTTTACCAAAGAACTACAAACAACTGAGGAATGCTGAGCTGGAAAAAATTCTTCCTCAGCAAATAGCACACCAATTGGTAATCCAATACCAAATGCTCAGCCTTAAAAACATATATCCAAGTAACGTTATGCAGACTTAGAAGGCTATGCTTAGAAAAATAGATGTGTATACATACATGTATGCAATAACAATTTTTTAAAGGCTGCAAATTTGGAAGAGTAAGGAGGGGGTATGGAAGAGGTTGGAGGGAAGAGAGGAAAAGAGGGAATGATGTAATTATTTTTCAGTTTTTTAAATAAGTGGAAGAAGGAGGGAAAAAGCATCTTAGGTGATTGACACAGGCCTATCAAAAGACATGGGTGTTTACCAATGGAATAAAAAGAAAGGCAGTGGGTACAATATAAAATACTGAAAGAGAAAAATAAATAATGAAGAGAAGATAAATTCCCAAGGAAAATATCTTTTACTTTTCATTTGTTCAAAAGGATTTGACAAAAAAACCAAACCAAACCAAAACAAAACCATATTCAAGTCAGATTTTATATACTACCCCATGTGTGTCCTTTTCCATTTACCTCTTTCTCACTTTTAAAACAAAAACAGATGCCTTACTCCAATCATCTTTAAAGGGGGGGACTGAAAAATTCTCCTCTTATGTTCCTCCCCCCATACTCAGCTGGGCTAATCTTAGTCTAGCCATCACATATATGCTTTTGTTGATGAGAAAGGGGATTCTTTCATGAATAATTCTTAGAGGAAAATGGGCTAGGGCAGGAAACTGGGTCATAAAACTGCTGTTTAGAATTCTGTAGATGACCATATCTTCTTATCTGGGCCAGGAAATACCACATCAAAGACCCTTGCATGAGTGAGTACGTGCAGATGTCAAGTTACATCACCTCAGAAGGATGTGAAACCCAACAACTCCCAACCACACAGAAGTTAACTATGTACTATGATTTCTATCAAAGCAATCTGATTGTGTTTATCAAATTGATTGTGGTAATAGCTTTATGGATGTGTGCATATGCTCGAACTCATCACATTAAAGGTGTTAATTCTCATAAGTTACGTTCCCTTAACTATTTTAAAAGAGAAATGTAAATGCATTGAAATGTAAATGCATTTCAGAAAAAAGAGCAACCTGAAATTTGATCATGTGAATTAAAGTTGATGAATGGATTCTGTTTATATTGCCAAAGTTAATTATGAGTGCTCACAAAATACAAAGTGCTTTTTTGGTAAAAGCCAAGTTAATTGCTTGATGGAGTCAGACTAGTTGAACTGAAAATGGAAAATACTACTAGTAGTGGTAGAATTGGCTATACAGATTTGTTTCCTAATATAGCAAGACAGCCTCTAATCTGTACTATTATGACATCAAAGATAAAAATATTTGGTACAGATTTGTAGCCTGCCCTTCATTAGTTCAGGATCCAATAGGAAGAACACAAACAGAAACATATGTATGTACATGCATACAATAATATGCTAATAGGCAGTAATACACAGTAAGAGTTAGGTACTTAATGAGTACACTGGGATCAACGATTTAAGGAAAACAAAACAAAACAAAACCCTCATGTTCACATCTGCTGGTAATTTGGTTACATTTTTTTTTCTCCTTATCCAAACTGATATACATGTTTGTTGAGATTAATTACAGGCCCGCTTAATGCTTTATATTCAGAAATAGAGGTCATACTTACATGATGATGAAGAATCCAACCAGATACATTCCCCAAGGGATTAATGTAGGTAAACAGAACCCAGCAAAACTTTCTGTTTACATATCCTCTTTTCTGGGATGCATTTCACTGGAAGCCATGGCTAAGCTGTTCATCTAATGGCTCTGCCAAGGAATTTGCTAAAACAGCTTTCACAAGAAATGTCTGAATCACTGCTCTTAATAGTTTTTCTTTGTGTGTGTAGTGTGGAAAAGTTGATATTTCTGTTTTTGCATTAACTTCTTAGTTTCCTTCTGAAGAGGTGAGCAATGCAATCTTCATCAGCTGGAACACCACCTGGAGTTTGAAACAAGTTAAAGCATGGCAATTCAAATCCTCTGTGAAAGAAGGCGGGTGACAAGCAAATAAACAGCCACATGCAAGGGAAATAAAATGGAATTTCAAAGGCAAGTCAGAGTCTTAAGGATGCAGTACTTGAAAATTTACAACTTCCCAGGTGTTTCCATAAGAGTTTATGCTAAGAAATGCAGAGGTTTTTTTCTTCATTTTTATTGTATTTTTACTATAAGTGTGATGTGTATGTGTGAAAACAGAGACTGAGAAACAAAAGGACAGAAACAGATAAAGAGATACAAGAAGAGAAAAGGGAAGAAAGAAAGGAGGGAGGGAAGGAAGAAAGACAAAAGAAGAAAAAAGTGAGGCTCAGGGTTTTTAATCTGAATATTCAAGTAAAAGCAAATCCCAAATACTCTCGGGTCTGCAGTGGAGCGTAAATGACAATATTACCTTGTTATCTGTGCTTGTCATCATCCTTGACATAGCACGTAAAACAACACACGCGCAGTATGAGCTAAGTATTCCATTATTAGATGGCAGAAGTTAGCAACTCCGATAAAGCCAGAACTAGCATTCACATTTGTGTACTCTTGGCTTCAGATTAACACCAGTATAATAAAGAAAAGAAAAGAAAAGAAAGAAAACTTTACATGAGAAACTGCAGGGGCTGAAAAGATGGGTCAATAGTTAAAAGCTTTTGAAAAGAGAGTTTTCTTAGCAACCACATTGGTTATTTCACAACTGCTTATAACTCCAGTCCCAGGGAATCTAATACCTTCTCCTGGTTCTCCAGGGCACCTATATTCACAGCCACATTCTCATACACAAACAAAAACTAAAAAAATTTTTAAAAAATTTTCTGAGTTATTTGTCTGCATATATGTGGATGTGCCACATGTGTGTATTGTCCAGGGAGGCCAGAATAGGATACCATATTTCCCTGGAACTGGACTTACAAATGGTTGTTAGCCTTCATGTGAGTGCTGAGAAACAAACCTAGGTTTGTAAGAGCAGCCAGAGCTCTTAAACTCAGAGCCATCTCTCCAGCCCCAAATAAATCAGTTATTTAAATGTGGGACTCCAAGAGGTTGAGACAAAGCAGCCAGGCCTCTGGTGACAAGTACAAGAGACAAGAGAAATCAGAAACTCTAAAATGGCATCACAAATTTAGGAAGCCACAATCATGATCTTCCCAGAATCCTTCCCTACTTCAAACATATGTTGTAGTTTCTTAAAACTTATTTTGTGGAAGATGAATATTTTGTAGACAATTCAATTTTTTCTGTGATAAAAAATTTTCAACAGGAAGTGGGGACTTGCCCTGACATTATAATGACTGAGGGACTGCAAACTCGTACCTAAACAGAGTTATCCCCCAAACAATTGGGAAAGGAACTGTAAGCAGCTAGTGGCTCCAATTCTGACATGTTTGTTCTTGATGATCTGCCACTAGAGAATCACAGCCCAGTAAACCAACCACTAGTCTATTTCAACATATAAGTTCTGGTACCAGCTCTTTTTTTTTTTCTCTGCCAAAGCCAAAGCAAGTTTTAAACTTCATTTCTTGATAAGCAGAACAGAACATCTGTTGGTACAGGGCTCCAATTTCATTTAAAAGGATACATGCCAAAAAAAAAAAAAAAAAGAATTTAGCTAGGGCTATAGTTCAGTGGTAGAGTACTTGGTTAGCATGTATAAGACTTTAGCTTCAATATTACACACACACACACACACACACAAGCCTTTCTAATACTAAACCTTGGATTATACCTGATAAGCCTGCAAATAGGTCAAAATTTCCCTATGAAAGCATAAGAATTACAGGGTTTCAAAAACTGGACTGGAATAATAAATTTTACAACAATCCGGAGCACCATTCTGGTGAGCCAGTTTCTCTTCTGGTAAAAGGTAGCTTGCATATTTCAGAGTTTTTGATTATGTTAAACATTGTGAATTGGTTTTTAAAATTATTTTTGTAGATTTTATAAATTTATTCAACAAACTGAGTAGTAACAATATTTTTGTTTTTATAACTAAAGTTAACGAATATTTTAAAAAATAAAGATGAGAAGAAAAAAAGAAAAAAAAAAGAATTACAGGGTTAGGGTTAGGGGAACTAACAGCTAACCCTAACCCTAACCCTAACCCTAAATCTCTACCTCATGAGCTTCAATCTATGTCCCCAAACCACCCATCCCCCTATCCCCAACTGTTTCCTGAGAAACAGCCTCTAGAGAACCCCAAAAGAAGAGTTTCAGATGCAGCTGCTTCCTGACACACAGACTCCGGAGTGCCCCATCACAAGAGCTGATCCCTGAGACAACCTGAAAAGAACCCTATCACAAAGTGGTTTCCTGAGACACAGACTCTGAAAAGCTCCAGCTGCAGATCTCAATTGCTCCCTGACACAGAAACTCCACTGCCTCAGAACTCTCTAAGAGCTGCAATTGCACCAAGAGCACCTGGTAGACCAAAAACAGCTAGCTGAAAAACAGACAACACTTGCATGAATCAACAGAAGAGATGGGTAAATGTCAGTCCGAAAATTCATTCAGCAACATGAAGAACAATATGGCACCAATAGAACTTTGTGGTTCTACAACAGCAAGAATGTAAACATTTCAATAAAGAAGAAGCAGAGAAAAAATGACCTTAAAAATGTCTTTATAAAGATGATAGAAGCCTTTGACGAAAAAAATTAAAGAATGAAAAACTCCCATCAGGAAATAGTGGAAAAGACAAACAAGAAATTGGAATAAAACAATTTATCTCTTAAAAAAAAAGACTAGAGAACTGAGAAAAAGCAAACAAACAGGCAATGGAAACAGTACATGACATAAAAGCTGAACTAAAAGCAATAAAGAAGACACAAACTGAGGGAATGATGGAAAGAGAAAACTCTGAGTAAATGAGCAAGAACTACAGATGCAAGCATAACTAACAAATGCAAGAGATTAAAGAGAGAATCTTGTATGAAAGGTACAATAGACAGAGAAATTTAATTTGTCAGTCAAATGAAACTCTAAAGTTAAAAGACCATAGCACAAAACATCCAGAAAATCTGGGACACCATGAAAAGACCAAACCTAAGAATAAGAAAAATAGAAGAGAAGATTACCAGCTCAAAGGCACAGAAGATATATATTGAACAAAATTACAGATGAAAACTTTCCCAACCTAAAAAAGGAAATGGCTATGAAGATATAACAAGCTTACAGAACACCAAATAGACTAGATCCCTGCAAAAAGTCTGTTCTCCACATAATGATCAATACATTAAACAAACAGAATAAAGAAAGAATACTAAGAGCTGCAAAGGGAAAAGGTCAAGTAACTTAGGAAAACAGACCCATTAGAATAACACCTAACTTCTCAATGGAGACAATAAAAGCAAGGATGTCCTGGACAGATGTTATAAAGACAATAAGAGACCATGAACTCCAGTCATACTACTATACCTAGCAAAACTCTCAATCACCATAGAGGGAGTTGTTATGACAAAAGTAGATTTAAACAATACCTATTGAAAAATCCTGCCCTACTAAAAGCATTGATGGGAAGAATAAAACTTATTAACTAAGGTAGATATACCCACGAAACCACAAGCAATAGATGAACTCACAGAAGCAAAGCCCAAAGAAGGAAAACACATTTACACTACCGTAAAAAATAACATGAATTAACATTCACTGGCCATTAATATCCTTTAATATTAATGGACTCAATTCACCTATTAAAAGATACAGGTTAACTCTGGAATGCAGTATGGCGATTTCTCAGAAAACTGGAATCTGTCTCCCCAGTTTTACCACTTCTGGGTGTATACCCTAAAGAGGCACATTCGCACTCCAAAGGCATTAGCTCAACTATGTTCATAGCAGCGTTATTTGTAATAGCCAGAACCTGGAAACAACCTAGATGTCCCTCAACTGAAGAATGGATTAACAAACTGTGGTACATCTACACAATGGAGTACTACTCAGCAGTAAGAAAAAATTATATTCTAAAATTCGCAGGCAAATGGATGGATTTGGAGAATATCCTCCTGAGCAAGGTATCACAAGCCCAGAAAGATAAGCAGGGGATGTACTCACTCATTAGTGGACTCTAAACAAAACAGCAAAAAGCAAACCATGTCCTTGGACTGGCACCTTGGATCCCACTCCCTCCAGAGAAACACCTGACCTAGTCTTGATGTTGGGGTGAGGAAAGCGGATCTACCTGAAATGGATGCTGAACTAAGCCACCTTGGAATTGGGGCCTCCTGCCCTTGCTAAGGAGGAGATAAAGTGATGGAGAGAAGAGTGAGTGACTGGGAAGGGCAGAAGGGGGGAGGGAGTCTAAACAAAGGGATATATGGATAAAAAATATGACTTTATTCATAATTTTTAAAAAAGACACAGGCTAACACAACAGATATGAAAAGAGAATCCATTCTTCTGGTGCATACAAGAAACACTTTTTGACTTCAAAGACAGCCACTGCCTCAGAGTAAAGGGTTGGGAAAAGACTCTTCAATCAAATGGACTCAAGAAACAAGCTGGTGTAGCTATCCTAATATCTAACAAAATAGATTTCAAAGTAAATTCAGTCAAAAGAGATCAAGAAAGATATTACTTATTCATCTCAGGAAAAATCTATCAAGAAGAAATCTTAGTCTTGAACAGTTATGCCCCCAATACAAGGGTACCCACATATGAAAAAAGTTATTAAAACTTAAAACTTACATCAAACCCCACAAACTAATAGTGGGAAATTTCAGTATCCCATTCTCACCAATGGATAGGTTTTCCAGACAGAAGCTCAACAGAGAAATAAGGAAGCTGGCAGATATTATGACTCAAATGGACTTAACAGATATATACAGAACATTCTACTAAAACACCAAAAAATATGCCTTCTTCCTAGCACCCATGGAACTTTCTCTAAAATTGACCATACTCAGTCATAAAAAATATATGAATAGATACAAAAATATGGGAATAGCCTCTTGTGTCCTAACAGATCAGCATGGACTAAAGTTAGAGTTAAACAACAACACAAACCACAGAATGCCTATATGCTTATGGAAACTGATCATCTCTCAATTGAACCACCTCGGGGTCAAAGAAGAAGTAAAGAAAGAAATTAAAGACTTCTGAGAATTTAATAAAAATAAATCCAAAACATACCCAAACATGTGGAACGGAATGAAAGCAGTGCTAAGAGAAAAGTTCAAAGCACTACGCATCTACATAAAAAATGGAGAAATCTCACATAAGAGACTTAACAGCACCTCTGAAAGCTCTAGAATAAATGGAAGCAAACTCATGGAAGAAGTAGATGGCAGGGAATAATCAAACTCAGGGCTGAAATCAATAAAATTGAAACAAAAAGCACAATACAAAGAATAAATGAAACAAAGAGTTGGTTGGTTCTTGGAGAAAGTCAATAAGATAGACAAACCTTTATCCAAACTAAATAAAGGATAGAAAGAGAATATCAAAATAAACAAAATCATTAATGAGAAAAGGGACATAGCAACAGACACTGAAGAAACCCAGAAAATTATTAGATCATACTTTAGAACTCTGTACTCCACAAAGTTGGAAAACCTAAAAGAAATGAACAGCTTTCTGGACAAATATCACTTGCCAAAATTAAATCAAGAACAGATAAATGACCTAAATAAACCTATAAACCCTAAGGAAATAGAAGCAGTAATAAAAAGTCTCCCAGGCCAAAAAAAAATCCCAGAATCAGATGGTTTCGTTGCAGAATTCTACCAGAATTTCAAAGTACTAATACCAATGCTCCTCAAATTGTTCCACACAATAGAAACCAAAGGAACATTGCCAAACTCTTTTTATCAGGCTACACTCACCCTGATACCTAAATCTTATGAAGATGTGACAAAGAACAAAAATTACAGAACAATCTCCCTCATAAATATTGGTGCAAAAATACCCAATAAAATACTGGCAAACCAAATTCAAAAACATATTTAAAAGATCGTCCACCATGATTAAGTAGGCTTCATCCCAGAGATGCAAGGATGATTCAACGTATTTTAAAAAACCTGTCATCCATCAAATAAATAACCTAAAAGAAAAAAAAACACATGATCATCTCATTAGATGCTGGAAAAGCCTTTGAGAAAAGCCAACACTCCTTCATGATAAAAGTCCTGGAGAGATCAGGAATACAGGGAAAAATACCTAAACATAATAAAGGCAATATACAGCAAGCTGACAGCTGACATCAAACTAAATGGAATGAAACTCAAATCAATTCCTCTAAAATCAGGAATAAGACAAGACTGTCCATTTTCTATATGTATCGAGGATAAACAAGTTGGAAAGGAAGAAGTGAAACTATCCCTATTTGCAGATGATATGATAGTATACATAAGTGACTCTCAAAATTCTGCTAGGAAACTCTTACAGCTGATAAATACCTTTAGTAATATAGCAGAATACAAGATTAACTCAAAAATAAGTAGCCTTCCTTTACACAAATGAGAAAAGAGGCAAAAATGAAACCAGGGAAACATTACCCTTTATAATAACTGCAAATATGATTAAATATCTTGAGGTAACTCTAACCAAAGAAGTGTCAGACCTATTTGACAAGAACTTTAAGTCACTGGAGAAAGAAATTAAAGATATCAGAAAATAAAGCTCTCCCATGTTCCTAGATAGGAAGGATCAACAGTAAAAATGACAATCTTACCAAAGGCAAAGACCAAGAATCACACACACACACACACACACACAGAGAGAGAGAGAGAGAGAGAGAGAGAGAGAGAGAGAGAGAGAGAGAGAGAGAGACATTCTACGTCTCTTTATCATGGGTGCTGAAACTGCAAAATAAGCAATTGAGATTAGTGATATGCTTTACTTGTAACTCAAAGCCTAATAGCTTACATGTGACAGAATTGCTGTGAAATGTGTGGTCAGATTCAAAATTTGGATAAGAATAAACATTTCTATCTAACAGAGACAACATGAACAATATGAGATCAAGTGGTAAGATTATAAGTGAAGAATAATCTCACACCACATGTTATTTTGAAACAGTAATGCTTAATTGTTTGAACCACCCTACAAGCATATGGGTATGTAAACATGTAATCCACCCCAAAGCAAACATGTCTAACAATTTTTAAATACTTAATAATTAAATTCAAACAATGTTACAATAATACCACAAAGAAATTAGTTTATCATGAGAAATAATACATCTACTGAAACATAAAAGGCCATGCTAATGTTTTAAGTAAAAACAAAAGCATGAACAAATGTATATGTGAGAGAGAAAAATGAACATTTAAACCTTAGTAAGGGATAGTTCTCTACTGACCATTATAAATAACTCTACTGAAAGAAGAAAGGCAACCTACAAAAAAAAATGCAATCAACTATTATAGATGCACAATCTCAATACAGAAACAAATAGCATGAGACACCAAGACATCATATCTCCTTCACAAATTATAACAATGATACCTAATGAAAATGACCGGAAAGAACTTCCAGACAAATAATTCCAAAAGATGACTATTAGTATGTTCACACAACTCATAGATGACATGAATATGCTCCAGAAGAACAAAAATAAAGAGATAATGAAATAAGGATGTCAATATAAGAAGTGAAAATTGAATTGAACAAAGAAATTGAATTGCTGAAGATAATCCAACCAATATGATGCTAAAAAAGAAAAACTCAATGAATCAAATTAAAATATGAATGGAAATTCTCAGCAATAAAATGGATCATAGAAAAAAAGAGAAAGAAAGAAAGAAACCTAAAAAATCAAGGCTGAAAGACAAAGCCGAAGTTCATCACACAGTAGACCAATGAGTATTTTGTTTTGTTTTTATTTTTTAAATGAACACAATGTGAGAGAGTTATGGAATATCATGAAGAAACTGAAACTTCGAATTAATGGCATTATCTTGATAGCCCCCCAAAAAGATTTCTTTTAAAATATCTAACTAAAAACAAAAACTATAGACCAATTGCTCCAATGTACATGGATGCAAAATGTCTCAGTAAAATAAAAACATCTGCATTCAGAGTCACATCAAAAAATTATCTGCTACAATCTAGTCAGTTTTAGCTCAGATATGCAGAAAGGGCATTAAAAGTTGTAGGAGTGAAAGAGCAAGTTGTTTTTTGTTAGGGCAGGTCCAAATGAAATTACTGTCTTGTAAACCAGAAGTAGTCAAAAATTTCTATTCCTCCAGAAACTCTGAAATATCCAGCAGTCGCTCCCCAAATAATTGACTCAGAGGCTTAATATTATAGTAACTGTTAGGTCAATAACTCAAGCATATTACCAACTAGCTCTTACACTTATATTAACACATAATTCTTATCTATGTTTAGCCATGTGGTTAGGTATCTTTTCTCATTGCAACATTCTCATTTTACTTCCTCTGCATCTTAGTGACACCTGCTGCTCTCCGTTCCTCTTTTCAGAATCCTCCTTGTCTTGTTGCCCAGCCTCTCTTTTATGCCTGGCTACTGGCCAATCATCATTTTATCAAATAAATATGAGTAACAAATCTTTGCGGTATACAAGAGCATTATTACAGCACATGTCCACTAAAATCAAGACTGAGATAAGGATATCCACAGTCTCCACTCCTGTTCAGCAGTGTAATAGTGTTTGAAGTATTAGCTGCAATAGCAGGATAGTAGAAGGAAAGAAGGGTAAATAAGACAAGAAGATGTCAAAATATACTTAATTTCAGATGATATGACTCTATACGTAAAAGTCCCTAATGACCCCACCAGAACGCCCATAAACTTGATAAAAAAAAAACATTGAACAAGGTAGCAGAACACAGAATTGATACAGAAAAATCTTCACCCATTCTATATACCAGTGGTTCTCAATCTGTGGGTTACAACTCATCAAATATCCTACATATCAGATATTTACATTGCTAGTCACAACACTAGAAAAATTATATAATCTTATTCAAAATATCCTAAAAATATGTTCTGGAATAAATCTAACCAAGGAAGTATAACATTTGTACAATAGAAACTTCTAGTCACTGAAGAAAGGTGTTGAAGAAGATACCAGAAGTTGGAAGAAACCTCACACTCTTCGTCCGTTGCTTGGATTAATACTGTGAAAATGGTCATCCTGCCAAAAGCACCTACTGATTCAATTCAAACTGGATCTAAATGTCAATGCAATTTTTCATAGACATTGGAAAAGATCTCAAAATTCATATGGAAACATGTAAAATTCAGGATATCCAAAACAATCATGAACTGTAAAAAATCAATGCTGGTACATAACCATCCCTGATTTCAAGTTCTACTACAAAGGTATAGTAATAAAAATAGCATGCTCATGCTACTGACACAAAAGCCGACACACTAATCAATGGGTTAGAATTGAGGATCAAGATAGAATTGTTCATTTGCATTTGAGAAAGCACCTGTTTTTGGCAAAGAGGCCAAAAGTACACACTGGATAAAAGGGTGTATTTTTAGCAAATGGTGCCAGTCAAACCAAATAGCTACACAAAAAAAAGAATGAGACTAAACCCTTATCTCTCACTCTAGACAAAATTCAGCTCCAAAGTATCAAAGACCTCAACATAACAACTGATACCCTGAATCTTTGGAAGGAGAAAATAATAAATACTCTTCAATTTATAGGGTATTTACTATAAGTAAATCAGATTTTCTGCATATATCTGAAAGGATTTTCTGAAACAAATCCCAGTAGTATAGGTATTAAAATGAACAACTGACAAATGGTATTACTCAAAGCAATAGCAAAATGTTTTTATATAGCAAAGGACACCATCAAGCGCTTGAAGAGGCAATTTACAGAATGGGGAAAAGGTCTTTACCAGCAACTCATCTGACAGAGGTCAATGTCTAGAAATAAAAAGACCACAAAAACTAAACACTAAGTAAACAAGCAATCCAATTAAAATTGAGGACTGAAACTAACTGGAGAATTCTCAAAAGAAGAAATAGACAAATTTCTGAGACATGGATACAACTGGAGCAAAAAGTAAACTGAGTGAGTTAACACAGACTGTGAAAGAAAAATGCCTTATACTCTCTCTCATATGTGATTCCTAGCTTCAAATCATGTATCTGTTTAACTTAGAGCACATGTGGAAGCCAGAGAACTAGACGCAAAGCGAGTCTCTGTTAGAGGACATGTCATCCTCTTGGTTATAAAGAAGAGGGGACTTTATGTGATACTGCATACTGATGTAGTGTCATAGTTTGGGTTTCTATTGCTGGGATGTAATACCATGACCATAAAACAAATTGGAGAGTGTGGTAGTTTGAATAGGAAGTGTCACTATTAGGAGGTGTGGCACTATTAGAATAGGTATGGCCTTGCTACAGAAAGTGTGTCACTGTCCAGGTAGGCTGCCAGATTTTTTTATGCTCAGGAGATCATCTAGTGTCTCAGTTGACTTCCTATTGCCTGCAAGATGTAGGATTCTCAGCTACTTCTCCAGTCCCATGTCTGCCTGGACACCACCACACACCTTGCCATGATAATAATGGTCTAAGTCTCTGAACTATAAGCTGCCACATTATTTAAACATTTTTCTTTATAAAAATTGCTGTGACTATGGTGTCTCTTCAGAGCAATTGGAAACCTAACAAATACAGGGAGTAAAATCTTTATTTATTTGGCTACACTTCCATAGCATTGTTTATTGTACAAGGAAGTTAGGGTAAGAGCTCAAACAGGGTAGGAACCTGGAGGCAGGAGCTGATGCAGAGACCATGGAGAAGTGCTGCTTCCTGGATTGCTTCCCCTAGCTTGCTCATCCTATTTTTTTATAGAATCTGGGGCCTAGGGATGACACTACTAATTATGTACTGGGCCTGCCCCCATTGATCACTAACTGAGAAAATGACATTTCCTCAACTGAAGCTCCTTCCTTTCAGATGACTCTAGTTTGTGTCAAGTTGATCCAAAAAGCAGCTGTACATGAAGCTACTATGGAAAATAACCTGGAGATTCTGTTTAAAAGTAAAAATAGAACTATTATGTAATATAGCGACTATTTTCCTGATCATATACTCAAAGTGAATAAATTGACCATCTTTTAAACATATCTGAACTTATATTTTAATTGTAGCACTATTCTTAATAGATGACAGAATGGACAAAAACCCTCCCCCTTCATCACTATATATTTGTGAATGTTATTAGGCATTATAAAGGAAAATAGACTTGGGGATATGGCTCAATGGATAAATCACTTGCCATACAAGCATGAGAAGCTGAGTTCAAATTCCCAGAGCCCACATCAACCAAGGCACAGAACTGCACATTTGTAATCCCAGTGCTCTTATGGGGAGATGGAAGACAGAAAAAAGAAAAACCCCACAAACCATCTAACCAGGTGTACACAGCAGAAATGAACTGAAATATCATGTCTCAAACAGTGTGGAAGGCAAGGACCAACACTTAAGATTGATGTCTGACCTCCATACTTGAGCCATGGTGCATGCACACTCATATTTGTGAACGCACACATGTACACATATGGGGGGGAGAAAAAAGCAGCCTCACAATGTACAAAAAAAACCAATTGAACGTGGATCAAAGAGTAATACTTGAAACTTTGAAATTACTTTGAAAAATATTTCAAGAATCAGACATAGGCAACAGCTTTCTGAAAAATATTCTAATAGCTTGGGGATAAAACAGCAAGTATTAACAGATGGGTTTGCATGAAATTAAAATAAGCTTTTACACAACAAAAAAATAATTACAACAGCAAAGATAATGTCTTTCCTGGCATATATCTGTTAGCCCATCACTCAGAAGGCAGAGGCAGGCAGATTTTTGTGAATTTGGGAAGCCGGTCTGATACGCAAAGCAAAGATACTCTAGGCTATATACTGTATCTAAATCTATTTTCTTTTTTTCATTCCAAATTCATTTGCATTTTATTTGTGCCTCAAAGGAAGAACAATCCAAACTGATTAGAATCCACAGACACTGTGCATAATGAAAAATTAATTTCATCAATCTTTTCACTGCAGTGGTCTTAACAACTCATTTTCAACTGGTCATTTTTCCACCTGCTCACCAGGGCCCAGGCAGCTGAGGCAAGCATATCTTTGACATTTACTGAATACCAATGAAGTTAAGGTCACCAGTACATCATGCAAGCCGGAGCTGAGAGCCTTGAAAGAGATATAAGATGCTTGGATGAGCCAGAACTATTATATGATGGCAGAGGGCAAAAGCATGCTATGAACAAGCCATCTCTGCACAGTTTAACAAACAGAAGGAAAAATGAAATCTAAATCACTCACAGCAAAGGGTAGCATAATGCTGCCTCACTGATAAGTAAGTGTAATGTGCGACAAAAATTGGCAGTAAATCAGAAACCATATGCTAACAGGGCTGATATGGCAGGTGACTGTAGTACACTAAAATACATATGCCTCACTGTAAAGGGTCTATATTTTTCCTTTTTTTATTTATCTAAATCTATTTTCAATAAAAAGGAAATACAAAAAAGTAAAAAGACAAACTATGTAATGGAAAAATATCTTTATCTTGGAGGATATTACTATATAGGATATACCCAGAATTCAGAGAAATTAAATGCCAAAACAATGATCAAGTTCTAAGTGAGCAAATTATTTGGACAGCTATTTCTAAAACAAATATAAATAATTGGAAGTAAACATATGAAAATTGTTTAACAGCTTAAAACATCAAGGAAAATTTAAGTAAAAATTGTACAGATTCTATCTGACCCACCCTGGCAATCATCGAGTAAACAAATGTTGTCTCAGATGTGAGGGCAAATGGACCCTGTTAATTGTTAAAATCAAAGAATAAATACTTTTAGTGCCAGACAGAAGAAAGCAACCAAAGCAAAAGTCTCAGTAAGGCATTTTTCTTTCAAAAATGATATGCCAGAACCCAAACTAGCAACACGCTAGGACCAATACAGCTCCCATCTTTCATCCTCCACACAGGTAGTGGCTGTTTTTCATCCCATTGGTGAGAGCTTGACCTCACAATCTGACATGATTGGATAGCTTGTGTAAAAGGGGAAGGTAAAGTTCCAGAAAAATGAATCCTTGACAGGCTAAGCACTTTCAGAGGAAAATATCATGCTCTTTCATATAGATTAGTGCAGAGTCATCCCTGCATCTCTGGGATGAAGCCTACTTGATCACAGTGTATGGTTTTTATTTTGATATGTTCTTGGATTTGGTTTGTCAGTATTTTATTGAGTATTTTTACATCACGTCTATGGGGGGAGGTAATAATGGGAGGTAGGGAGAGAACATGAGGAAATGGGATGTTTGAGTTCTGGGAAGGACAAAGAAAATAGATATCCTAATAGAGGGAGCTATTTGGAGGCTAGGGAGGAAACTGGTCCTAGCGATATACCCAATAATTCACAAGGATGATCCAAGCTAAGACTCCAAGCAATAGTGTAGAGGGTGCCTGAACTGGCCTTCCCACATAATCAAATTAATGATTACCTTAATTGTTATCATAGAACCTGCATCCAGAAACTGATAAAAACAGATGCAGAGACCCATAGCTAAGCACTGGGTCAAGCTCCCAGTCCAGTGGAACACAGGGTGGAAACATTATATAAGAAAAGGAGTCAAGAGCATAATGAGGAAACCCACAGAGACAGCTGACCTGAGCTATTGGGAGCTTATTGTCTCTGGATTGACTGCTGGGGAACCTGCATGGGACTGAATTAGGCCCTCTGCATATGGATGGCAGTTGAAAGGCATGGGCAGTTTGTGGGGCCTCTGGTAGTGGGACCAGAATTTATCCCTAGTGCATGAATTGAATCTTTTGGAGCCCATTCTCTATAGAGGGATACCTTGCTCAGCTTTGATACTGGGGAGAGGGGCTTGGTTCTACCTCAACTGACTTTGCAGCTGACAGAGTTGCAGCCATCTAGCTTTTCCTTCCTCACCCAGGCCCTCTGAGAAATTCTGAAATTTTCCTGTTGCAGTCTCTCTACATCAGCCTCTAGATGCCACCCATTTCTGGCTTCAAACTTCAAACTTCAAAGATTCCTGGCTTCTGAAAACTGGTGGAGTTAGCCACTCACTGCCAGTCATCTCTGTCTTCAGGCAGCTCTATGCTCTCACTTCCCACCACACATGCTTCTTTCCCATGTTCCCATGTCCACCTTTCAGGCAGCTGGATAACTCTTCCTATGGGTTTCTGGCTTAATCTGGAACCCCCTCTTTGTGCTCCTGCCATACCAAGTCAACTGCCCACATAGGCTTTTATTGTTGCTATGAGCTGCCTGTGTTCTCTGCCCACTCATACTACACAAAAACAGCCCACATCATACTTCACTGTGACTGTCAGCAGATCAGATGAGACACTTGGGAATTCTTAAGGGAGAATTAGTTTTTTTTTTAAGTTTTCCACATGTCAAAAATGGGAAACTATATTATGAATGAAGCAAGGTCTCAGTATGATTTCACAGTGGATGGCTTGAAAATGGAACAATCAAATGAAGGAACAATCAGCTTAGCTGATGTCACTTGTAATCATTATCAGTTGGCTTGCTCATGTTTTATCCCTAAAGTAGTTGTTTGACATTGGTGCAAAGTTTTTTTTTATTTTAAAACAGTATTTATTCAAATAGGGAATTAACTGTTAGCTTTAGGAATTGTAAGTACAGATGCTTATCAGTTACAAGTACAGGAAGAGTAATAGGGGTGAGGGAAAAAAATGAGCCGAAGTGATGCATGCCTGGAACTACTATCTGTTTCCTATTTGCACGCTGCTGCTGTGTGCAAGTAGAGGCCCAGTGTTCCTATATCTAACCTTACAACAATGAAGGAACATGTGCAAAGCTCTTTAAAAAAATGTGTGATACAATACTATTCTTAGAAAGACATATTAATGAAACTAAGAAAAATATTTACACACAGACAGGGATTTAGAGCAAGGCTATCACACCATTTCATTATGAAAATGAAGAAAAGCAGCCCAAGGTTATTAGAAAACCAACCTTAATTTATCCAGTTACCATTCAAGAACAGTCACCAGATGATAGGCACTCACAAGGCTATTCAGAAGTTAGTTGAGATCCTATAGAAATGTTATATTTGAAGAGATTTGAGGAATCAATACTTTGATATAGTATGGATTCACCTTTTGTGAAGCAGATGTTAAATTCATGAGCCTGAATTATTCTACAATACTGGAAAGTTTTAGTTACAGCACCATTAGAAGCTGGCCCTTGATTACAATTAAAAATATGGTGGAGAGATGAAGCTAGAGTCACAATGAGGTAGGGCTAGATATTATAAGATATCCCAATATCAAATTCTCAGTGAGGGCTATTATGCTGATTTGGAAAAACAGATTATATTTGATGATCACACCTTGGCTCTATGCGAGGCAACAGCTTTGAATGCTTTGGACAAGATTAAAGAATCAGTAAAAAGAAGTGAATCATTCACTAAAAGCATACAAGGCCCAAAAGAAGCCTTCATTGATTTTTTTCAATGATTGACTTCAGCTGCAAATAGAATGATATCAGATTCCAAAGTAGACAAATATTAATTAAATCTGTCAGTTTTGAAAATGCTAATTCAGACTTTAAAATGGTGATAAGACCTTTAAAGGCAAGATAGCACCAATAGATGAATGGAATAAAAATATCACTGACATTGGATCTCACACTTATGATGATTCTTGGATAGGAAAAGTAATTTCTAACTTTTTTAAATCAAAAGTTGTATGTTGAAATTGTGGTAAACCAGTCATCTGAAAAGGGATTTTAGGTAAGGCATTCCTATAAACAATGTTTTTTTCTAAAATTAATCCAAACAGAAGGTCCCAGCCTTATGGAATATGCAGAAGGTCTGGCAAAGACCAATACTGTACTAATGAATGCTGATCAACATGGGAGAGGCAACATTGTAGTAGAACAGGCCCATAGAACCAAGGAAATTGACTTAAACCAAGTATTTTTTAAAAATTTTATCATGTGGCAACAAACAAGGAAGTTCTAGAAAATGTCCTTCTTGCTCTTTGTATACCTGCAGGAAGTGACTAACCCAAAGGGTACTTGAAAAATGAAATTTGAAAAATAAATGTATTTCATCTTTCAGAGTTTGAAAAATTAAAATATGTACACAATACAATAGATACATATTTGGAATTTCAATGGGCAACTGCTTTGAGTTCTGAAAAGGCTGATTCTATAATTATACATATATTAGAAGTTACAGACATTCTGCACCCATTGGACCAAGAGGTGAGTGATACTCCACCCTACCTAGGCAGAGATCATAGTCTCCAATATCCTGATCCTCAGACACAGCCCTTGGAACCCTTAACCCACTCATCTCTCTCCTAAACCCAGGCCAGCAGGGAAAACTCTTGCAGGCCAGAAGTCCCAGTAAAATCAAGTTTGCTGGAAACCCCCAACTACAAAACCTTGCCCCATCACCTGATAACCTCAGCAGCAACCCGAGACCCACAGATCTTCAGCACCCATTACACCAAGAATCACCCCGTACCTGTTGGATCAGGAGAGGTTCCCTGAGGCCCACAGTTCTTCTTTTCCTACTGAATCAAGAGCAGTCACCTGAGACCTACAGTGCGCCAGCACCTACTTGATTAAGAGGGGTCACTGTGACACAAAACAACTACCTCCAAGTGGACCAAAAGCCCAGACTGGGACAAAGAGAGGCTTCCTGAGACACAGACACAGCCAGAACAGATTGCACCAAAATCAGCTCCCTGAGATACAGACAAAACCTGCAGTGAAGAAGCAGTGAGGCAGACACCAGTACACCAGTACAAGAATACAAATAACAACATAAAGAACGACATGGCACTACCAGAATCTGGTGCTTCCACAACAATAAGAACTGAGCATGGCAATGCAGAAGAAAAAGAAGGAAACAACTTTAATAACAACTTTATGAAGATAATAGAAGCCTTAAGCTCTTGCACTGGAGGCCTACACGCTGCCATTTGTGCTGTTGTCATGTCTCTAGTGAACTCTGAGAAGTTCCAGCATATTTTGCGAGTACTCAACATCAACATCAACATCAATGGGCGGCAGGAAATAGACTTTGTCATCACTGCCATTAAGGGTGTGGGGTGTTGAGGGAAGCAGATATTGACCTCATCAAGAGGGCTGGAGAACTCAGGAAGGATGAGGTAAAACGCATAGTCGCCATCATGCAGAATCCAAGACAGTACAAGATCCCAGACTGGTTCTTGAACAGACAGAAAGATGTGAAGGACCGAAAGCACAGCCAGATTCTAGCCAATGGCCTAGGCAACAAGCTATATGAGGATCTGGAGAAACTGAAGAAGATTATGGCCCATAGGGGGCTGCACCACTTTTGGGGTTTTCATGTCCGAGGTCAACACACCAAGGCCACTGGCTGCCGGGGCCATATTGTGGGTGTGTTCAAGAAGAAATGAGTCCCTGGGCCTTGGCTGTTAATAACTAGTTTATATACCTGTGGGGGAAAAACAGAAGCCTTGAAAAAGGGTATAAAATTTCTTTAAAGAAATAGAAAGAAAAAGGCAAGCAAAAATTAGAAGATATCAACAAATCACTCAAAGAAAAACAAGAAAAAGCAATCAAACAGGTAAAGGAAACATTTCAAGATTTAAAAAAAAAATTGAAATAGAAGTAATAAAGAAGATACAAACTGAGACAATGCTGGAAATAGAAAATCATAAGAAACGAGCTGAAACCACAGATGCAAGCATAGCCAAGAGAATACAAGAGATGAAAGAAAGAACCCCTGGCGTGGAAGATTCGATAGTGGAAATAGATACATCACTCAAAGAAAATACTAAAACCAAAAGTGTCATACAAAAAATTATCCAGAAAATATGGGACACAATGAAAAAAACGAAACCTAAGAATAACTGGCATTGAAGAAAAAGAATACCAGGTCAAAGTCACAGAAAACATATTCAACAAAATCATAAAACTTTCCCAGTCTAACGAAGGAAATGCCTATAAAGATACAAGAAGTTTTCAGAAAACCAAATAGACTAGACAACCATCAATAAGTCTTCTTGCCACGTTACAATCAAGCTATTAAACTTACAGAATAAAAAAAGAATACTAAGAACTGCAAACGAAACAGACCAAGTTACCTATAAAGGCAGACCCATCAGAATAATACCAGATTACACAGTGAAAAGGATGAAAGTAATAAGGACCTGGACAGATGTTATAAGACACTAAAAGACCACAACTGCCAGGTCAGACCACTATACCCTGCAAAACTAACAATCACCATAGATGGAGTAAGCAAGATATTTCACAACAAAGACAGATTGAAACAATACCTATCCACAAATCTGGCCCTACAGAAAGCACTAGAAAAAAATTCTAACCTCAGGAACCCAGATACACCCATGAAACCACAAATAATCGACAGTCCCACAGAAGAGAAGCCCCCCAAAAGAAAATACACACAAGCTACCACCTAAAATAAAGGGGAATAACAATCAGTGGTCACACTTTCTAAATATAACACCAGTGGCACAGATACTAAAATCAACAATCAATAAGTGGGATCTCCTGAAGCTGAGAAGCTTCTGTAAAGCCAAGGACACTGTCAATAGGACAAAACGACAGCCTACAGAATGGGAAAAGATTTTAACCAACCCTACAAGTGATAGAGGACTGATCTCTAAAATATATAAAGAACTCAAGAATCTAGAGCCCAAAACCTCGAATAACCCAATCAAAATATGGGGTTCAGATCTAAAAAGGGAATTCTCAGCAGAAGAATTACGAATGTCTGAAAGGCATCTGAAAAAGTGCTCATCATCTTTAACCATCAGAGAAATGCAAATCAAAACAACTTCGAGATACCACCTGACACCTGTTAGATTGGCTAAGATAAAAGACACAGAGGATAGCCTATGCTGGAGAGGATGAGGAGCAAGGGGAACACTCCTCCATTGTTGGTGGGAGTGTAAGCTTGTTCAGCCACTCTGCAATGCAGTATGGCGGTTTCTCAGACAACTGAGAATCAATCTCCCCAAGGACCCAGCAATACCACTTCTGGGTGTATACTCTAAAGGCACATAGTCGCACTCCAAAGGCATTAGCTCCACTATATTCATAGCAGCGTTATTCGTAATAGCAACAACCTGGAAACAATCTAGATGCCTCTCAACTAGAGAATGGATTAACAAACTGTGGTACATCTGCACAATGAAGTACTACTCAGCAGTAAGAAAAAATGATATCCTAAAATTTGAGGGCAAAAGGATGGATTTGGAGAATATCCTCCTGAGCGAGGTATCACAAACCCGGAAAGATAAGCAGTGGATGTAGTCACTCATTAGTGGACTCTAAACAAACAAACAAACAAACAAGAAAAAAGCAAAGCATGCTCAATCTGTGAACCACAATCACTGAACAGCTTGGGATCAGAAACACCTTGGACTGACTGACTCCTTGCATTCCATCCCCCTAGAGGAACACCTGACTCAGTCTTGAGGATGGGGGGAGAAAACTGGATTTGCCAGGAGCGGAGGATGAACTAAGCAATATTGGGACCGTGGGACCTTGGGACTGCCTGCCCAGGGGCAGATGGGGAGTTGTGGAGAAGAGAGAATGACCTGATGTGGTGGGAAGGGGAAAGGACCTTGACTAAGGATAAACAAGGATAGAAAGTGTGACTTCTTTGTTATAATAATAAAAAAAGAAAAAAATCAGTGGTCACTAATATTTCTTAATATCAATGAACTCAGTTCACCTATAAAAAGACACACCCTAACACAATGTATACAAAAATAGAAGCCAACCTTCTGCTGCATACAAGAAACATATCTTAACTTCAAAGACAGACACAGGCTCAGAGTAAAAAGTTGGGAAAAGATTTTTCAAACAAATGATCCTAAGAAACAAGCTGGTGTTGCCATCCTAATATCCAACAAAGTAGACTTAAAACTAAAATCAATTAAAAAAAAAAAGATCAGGACAGACATTACTTATTTATCTAAGGAAAAAATCCATCAAAATGAGATCTCAATCCTGAATATTTATGCCCCTAATATAAGGGTACTTTCTTAAATAAAAGAAACACTACTAAAACTTAAACCCCATATTAAATGTCACACTCTAATAGTAGGAAACAACAATATCCCACTTTCATCCTTGGATAATTCAACCAGACAAAGACTCAACAGAGAAATAAGGGACCTAACTGATGTTATGATGCAAATGGACTTAATAGATATTTATAGACGCTTCCATCCAAACACAAAAGAATATACATATTTCTCAGGAATCAATGGAACATTTTCTAAATTTGACCACATACTTGGTCATAAAATGAATATCAATAGATACAAAAAATGAGAATAACCCCTTGTATCATATCAGACCACCATTGCCTAAAGTTAGAATTCAACAACAACAAAAGTCACAGAAAGCCTACAAACTCATAGAAATGGAACATCTTTATATTGAACCACCTCTGGGTCAGGGAAGAAATTAAGAAAAAAATCAAAGACTTTAAAGAATTTAATGAAAATGAATCTACAACATACCCAAACTTATAGGACACAATGAAAGCAGAATTAAGAGGAAAATTTATAGTACTAGATGTCTACGTGAATAACCAAAAGAAATCTCACAAAAGAGAACTAACAGCACAGCTGAAAGTCTTAGAACACTTTGAAGCGAACTCACCTTGAAGGAGTAGACAGCAGGAAATAATCAAACTTAGGGTTGAAATCAGTACAATAGAAACAAAGAGAACAATAAAAGGAATAAATGAATCAAAGAGTTGGTTTTTGAGAAAGTAAACAAAATAGACAAACCTTTATCCAAACTAACCAAAAAGCAGAGAGAGAGTATTAGAATTAACATAATCAGAAATGAAAAGGAAGGCATAACGACAGACACCCAGGATATCCAGAGATTTATTAGGTCATACTCTGAAAATCTGTATTAAAATGGAAAACCTGAAAGAAATGGACAGCTTCTTGGACAAGCACTAATTACCAAAATTAAATCAAGAACAGATTAATGACCAAAACAGACCTATAGCACCAAGGGAAATTGAAGCTGTTATTAAAAGTCTCCCAAATAAATAAAAGTACATGACCAGATGGTTTCACTGCAAAATTCTACCAGGCATTCAAAGAAGAACTAATAGCAATACTCAGCAAATTGTTCCATACAGTGGAAACTGAAGAAATGCTGCCAGACACTTTTTATAAGGCCACAATCACCCTGATACCCAAGCCACTCAAAGATGCAACTAAGAAAAAGAACTACAGACCAATGTCCCTCATGAACATGGATGCAAAAATTCTCAACAAAATTCTGGCAAACCATATATAACAATATATAAAAAAAATAATATCCACCACAATCAAGTATGCTTCATCCCAGAAATTCAGGGATGGTTCAACATATGGAAAACTGTAAATGTCATCCATCATATAAACAAATGGAAGGGAAAAAAACCACATGATCATTTGTCTAGATGCTGAAAAAAACCTTCGAAAAATCCAACATGCCTTCATGATAAAAGTCCAGGAGAGAGCAGAAATACAAGGAAAATACCTAAATATAATAAAAGGCTATTTACAAGAAGTCAACGGCCAAAATCAAACTAAATCGCGAAAAACTCAAAGCAATCCCACTAAAATCAGGAACTGGACAAGGCTTATCCTTCTCCCCTTATCTATTCAACATAGTTCTCAAAGTTTTAGCTAAAGCAATAAGAGAACAAAAGAAGATTAAAGGAATACAAATTGGAAAGAAAGAGGTCAAAATATCTCTATTTGCAGATGACCTGATTTTATACTTAAATAACCCACAAAATTCTACCAGGGAACTTCTACAGTTGATAAACACCTTCAGCAATGTAGCAGGATACAAGATTAACTCAAAGAAATCAGTAGCCCTTTTATACACTAAAGATAAAAGGGCTGAAAAAGAAATAAGAGAAATATCACCTTTTATAATAGCTGCAAATAGCATTAAATATCTAGGTGTAACTATAACCAAAGAAGTATCAGATATATTTGATAAAGATTTTAAAACTCTGAAGAAAGAAAATGGAGAGGATATAAGAAAATGGAAAGACCTCCCATGTTCCTGGATAGGTAGGACTGCCATAGTAAAAATGGCAATTCTACCAAAAGCAATCTACAGATTCAATGCACTACCCATCAAAATCTCCACACAATTTTTTACAGACCTTGGAAGAACAATACTAAATTTTATTTGGAATAACAGGAAAGCCAGGATTGCCAAAACAATTTTGCTCAACAAAAGAACCTCAGGAGGCATCACCATCCCTGACTTCAAATTATACTATAGAGCCACAGTAATGAAAACAACTTGGTACTGGAATGAAAACAGACTTGTGAGTCTCTGGAATCAAATTGAAGACCCAGACATTACCCACACACTTATGAACACTTGATTTTTGACAAAATGGCCAAATATTTTCAATGGAAGAAAGATAGTATCTTCAACAAATGGTATTGTCATAAGTGGATGATAGTGTGTAGAAAAATGAAAATAGATCCAAACCTCTCACCTTGCACAAAACTAAAATCTAAGTGGATCAAAGACTTCAACATAAACCCAGCTACACTGAACTTGATAGAAAAAAAAGTTGGAAATACCCTCCAATGTATTGGCACAAGTGACCACTTCCTAAATATAAAACCAGTAGCACAGACACTAAGGACAACAATCAATAAGTGGGACATCCTGAAACTGAGAAGCTTCTGTAAGTCCAAGGACACAGTCAATAAGACAAAAACAACAGCCTACAGAATGGGAAAAGATTTTTAACAACCCTATAAGTGACTGAGGATTGATCTCTAAAATATAGAGAAAATTAAAAAACCTAGAGCCCCAAACCCTTAAAAATCTAATTAAAAAATGGTGTTCAGAACTAAAAAGAGACTTCTTTCTCAGCAGAAGAATTTAAAATGGCTGAAAGGCACATAAAAATTGCTTAACATCTTTAGCCATCAGAGAATTGCAAATCAAAACAACTTTGAGATACCACCTTACACCTGTCAGATTGGCTATGATTAAAAAAATACAGATGACAGCCTATGCTAGAAAGGATGTGGAACAAAGGGAACACTTCTCCATTGTTGGTGGGAGTGTAAACTTTTTCAGCCACTTTGGAATGCAATATGGTGGTTTCTCAGAAAACTGGGAATCAATCCCCCCAGGATCCAGCAATACTACCCTTAGGCATATACCCTAAAGAAACACATTCACACCTCAAAATTGTTAGCTCAACTATGCAAGAACCTCGAAACAACCTAGATGCCCCTCAACTGAGGAATGGATTAACAAGCTGTAGTACATCTACACAATGGAGTACTACTCAGCAGTAAGAAAAAATGATACTATAAAATTTGCAGGCAAATGGATGGATAAGGAGAATATCCTCCTGAGTGTGGTATCACAATCCCAGGAAGAGAAGTAGGTGATGTACTCACTAATTAGTGAACTTTAAAATCATTTATATAAAAAAGATAAGTCATTGTACACAAGAGTTCATGGCTAGAACATAGCTAAATGACACAATGCCTCACTTTGCACTGATGGCTTCTAGCAGAGGGGTGGGTAAGGAAATACTTGTTTTCTTTAAAGGTCTGGCCACAGGAAATTTAATTATGCTCCAGTAAGCAAAGGAGCAGCATGAATGGGCGGTTTTATAAATGGCAAGATCATAAGAGTTGGCATGATACGGAGAGGTCTGATATCTGAGTTTGATGGAGTACATGATGTAGAAACACCAAATAATAAATATATAGAGATGAAAAAATTTTTAAAGTAAAAAGAAATATTATGATTAATATCAGGGTTTCACTGGCTTTGGAACTTTTAAAGGCTTTATTTTTTTAAGTTTTATGGGATTGTATGATATGTATTTGTCTTAGTTTTTAAGTTATAATAGAATTCTATAGTAAGTTCATATTTTCTTGTGTTTGTTTCTGTTATTGCTGTTTTTTTTTATTTTTAGTATGGATTATTTTTGGTATTTCAAGTATTTCAAGGCTACAAAATATGCATTTGTTAAAATCATTCATTGAATTTAGGTTTAATTTTGCTATCTAAAAACTCACCAGTTTTTTCTGAATCTTCAATTTATCAAAACAAATTTATAATGTATGTCCTTATGATTTTCTGGAATTTCATTCATATCTGTTATAATGTTTGCCTTTAAATTTCTAGTTTTATTGAAGTAGGTCTTACCTTTTTCTTTTGTTTAATTTGGTTAAGAATTTGCCAATTGTCTTTAATCCTTAAAAAATTCATTCATTCATTTGATAAAAGAAAAAAGAAGACTCTTAACTACTTTAGCAACCTGACAGGTTTTATATATATATATATATATATATATATATATATATATATATATTGATAGATAGATAGATATACATATATATGTATGTATACAATGGTTATTGATAAACAGATCTACAGCTGTGTAATACCATTGCATATATTTTTCCTTTGTGACAATATTACAAAGTATTTGAAATTTTGGAGCAGTCTATATGAGCCTTTGGGGTATTGTTAGCAAGGGAAGTGGTTAGTAAAGTTGGTTGACAGCCTAGATAAGCTGTCTCCTCTTGTGATGAAATGAGGAGCTTGGTTTGAAGTAATTAGTTAGTATAGCTGCATGCTGCTGAAATACTAAACACTCAGTGGTGCAGAAGTTGAACGGAACAGAGCCATGCTCTGTTCTGTCTCATTTTTGATTCTCCTAGGATTGCTTCTTTATTCTAGAGCCCACTACACAGCATGGGTTTGTTAAAACCAGATGTGAGTGGCCATCTCCTGGTCAAGTCATCCCTCTGATGTGTTTTGTTCCTCTTCTCTGAGGATGCTTTCTTAGGAGGATTAATTTAGGATGTAGTTTGTGGTGCTGTGCTTACTCCTACAGCTTCACCAGAAGCCTTCTTTCTCAGTTACTTGTCTCCAATTTTGCTTTCAGATCCATAGCCAACTTATACACTTATAGAGTCATCACAAATTGATTTCTGCCTTTACCACAGAATAGTTGTATGTTCTCTCAAAGAGAATGAACAGAAATCCTGCTGTGTTTGAAGACAAGAGAGGATTTCATTGTCCTCAAGAATTATCCTTGGGTGGGTTGTAGTGTAGGAGCAGCCTGTGTACAGCTGGTACTCAGATATCAAGACAAACTGCTTGCTATCTCAACTTTGACTTTTTATTCCACTTTGAGAGGTAAATAAAATGTTTTGCCCATCCAAAAAAAATTTCTTACTCTAAACAAAAGAAGTAAAAAGCAAAGCATGTCCAAGCTGCAAAGCACAACCACGGAACAGCTTGGGATTTGAAACACCTTGGCCGAGCACGTTGGACACCACTCCCTCCAGAGGAACACCTGACCCAGTCTTGATGATGGGGAAAGGAAAGTGAATCTGACAGGAGTGGATGCTGAACTAAGCCATATTGGGACCTTGGGATCTCCTGCCCTTGCTGGAGAGGAGATAAAGTGATCGGGAGAATAGAGAGTGACTGGAAGGTGCAGGAGGGGGAAGGGAGCTTGAACAAGGATATACACGGATAAAAAATATGACTTTATTCATAATAAAAAATAAAATAAAAAAATTCTCAGCAAAATTCTGGCAAACCAATTACAACAGCATATAAAACAAGTCATCCACCACCATCAAGTATGCTTTATCCCAGAAATGTAGGGATGGTTCAACATATGAAAAACCGTAAATGCCATCCATCATATAAACAAACTGAAGGAAAAAAAAACCACATGATTATCTCCTTAGATGCTGAAAAAGCCTTTGACAAAATCCAACACTCCTTTATGATAAAGTCCTGGAGAGATCAGAAATACAGGGAAAAAGCTTAAGTGTAATAAAGGCAATATACATCAAGACAGTAGCTACCATCAAACTGATGGAGAGAAACTCACAGCAATCCAACTAAAATCAGCAAAAGACAAGGTTGTCCTCTCTCCCCATATCTATTCAATATAGTTCTTGAAGTTTTAGCTAAAGCAGTAACAGAAGAAAAGGAGATTATGGAGATACAAACTGGAAAGGAAAAAATCAAATTATCTCTATTTGCAGATGATATAATAGAATACATAAGTGACCCTGAAAACTCTACCAGAGATCTCCTACAAATGATGAACAGCTTAAGTAATATAGTAGGGTATGAGATTATCTCAAAATTATCAATAATCATCCTGTACACAAAAGGAAAAAGGCTGAAAAAAAGTCAGGGAAACATCACCCTTTAACATAACTGAAAATAACATCTAATATCTTGGATTAACTCTAACCAAAGAAATAAAAGACCTGGATGACAAGAATTTTAGGACACTGAAGAAAGAAATTAAAGAAGATATTGGAAAATGGTAAGATCTCTCATGCTCTTGAATAGGTAGGAACGACACAGTAAAAATGTCAATCTAAACAAAAGCAATCTACGGATTCAGGCAATCCTCCTCAAAATTACAACACAATTTTTTTTACAGACCTTGAGAAAACAATACTCAACTTTATATGAAATAATAAGAAACCCAGGATTGCCAAAACAATCTCATTAAATAATAGAACTTCAGGAGGCATCGCCAGCCCAGAGTTTAAATTATACTATAGAGCCACACTAATAAAATTTTGGTCTCAAAATGAAAATCTGGATATGTGTTTCACTGAGAAAAAGGGATTTATTTTAAATTTTTGAATAAAGTCTCATTTTTTACCCATGAATCCACCTGTTCAAGCTCCCTTCCCCTCCTGGCCCCTTCTGGTTACTCTCTCTTCTCCCCATCTCCTCATCTCCTCGCCAGGAAAAGCAGGAGGGCCCAAGGTGGTTTAGTTCAGCATCCACTTCAAGCAAGTTCAATTTCCTCATCCCAATATCAAGACTGGGTCAAGTGTTCCTTTGGAGGAAATGGGCTCCAAGTTGCCAGTCCAAGATGCTTCAGATCCCAAGCTGCTCAGTGGTTATGGTTTGCAGCTTGCGTGTGATTTGCTTTTTGTATAAAGTTCACTAATGATTGAGTACATCCCCTGCCTATCCTTCTAGGTTTGTGAGACCTTGCTCAGGAGGATATTCTCTAAATCCATCCATTAGCCTGCAAATTTTAGGATATCATTTTTGCTTACTGCTTAGTAATACAGCATTGTATAGATGTACCACAGTTTGTTAATCCATTCTTCAGTTGAGGGGCATCTAGGTTGTTTCCAGGTTCTTGCTATTACAAATAATGCTGCTATGAACATAGTTGAGCTAATGCTTTGGGGGTGTAAATGTGCATCTTCAGGGTATATGGCTAAGAGTAGTACTTGGGGAGATTGATTCCTACTTTTCTGAGAAACTGTCATACTGCATTCCAGAGTGGCTGAACAAGCTTACACTCCCAACAACAATGGAAAAGTGTTCCTCTTGCTCCTCAACCTCTCCAGCATAGGCTGTCATCTGTGTTTTTAATCTTAGCCATTCTGACAGGTGTAAGGTGGTATCTCAAAGATGTTTTGATTTGTATTTTTCTGATGGCTAAAGATGAGAAAGAGGTTTTGATTTTGTTTTCATAGAAGAAAATCTAAGGATACCATCAAAATTGATAAAGGTTAGATTTGAATATTAGAGACTTTTTAATTAGAAGACATAGGTTATCAAAAAGCATGGCCTTTCATTCTAAACTAGCTTATAAGACTATCAAATACATTTCATTTGATCAAACATAATCTGCCAAAAATTTAATTCCTCAAATTTAATGTTGAGGCTGGGTTTTGTTTTTGTCTTTCCAGGAGAATGAAGGCAGCAAACTAAGGAATCTGAAGCCTAATGGATAAACGAGACATGTGAAGGAAAATGACAAATCATTCAGAGAAAATATCCAAACAAAAGATTTAAATTGACCTAATGGTATAGCACATTTCCAATTGAATAAAATATTATAAATCTTCCCAAATGTCTGTTTCTAATATTTTCTACATGCATATAAAACAAGTGGTATTTTTGGAGCCTCTGTTCATTAAAATTAAGCTAGATTTGGAGTTAGAATGTGGCTCTCAAGAGTTTCTGGGTGCACAGCTGAGAGGTGAGAGGTCAAGCGGTGACTTCCACTCCCAAAACACAGTCCACTTAGAACATAGCTGACTTAGTGGCTACAAGGGAACAGCCAAATCCCTGGGTGCACAGCAGAGAGATGAGAGGTCAAGGGGTGAGTTCTGTTCCAGAGCACAGTCCGCCCAGACTACAGCTGGCATCATAGTACTACAACCTCATGAGAGCAGCCAACCCTTTGATCACACAGCTGATTAAGAACCCTCAGACCAACAACCCACAAAGAGCGGACCAAGAACTAACCAAGGGTGAAGTGAAGAAACAATGGGCAGATAATAAAACAAAGATCAAAAAGACACCACCAGAAGAAGTAAGTGGTTCTATAGCTTCAAGATCTGAACATAACAATGAAGAGGAAACATAAGGAAATGACCTTAAGATCAGCTTTATGAAACTAATTGAAGACTTAAGAGAGGACGTTAAAAAACTCCCTTAAAGAGATAGAAGAAAATACAAACAGAAAATTAGAAGAGATGAAGAAATCCCTGAAAGAAAATAAAGAAAACCAAGAAAGAGAAAACAAACAGGTGAAAAAAACTTTATAGGAATAAAATATTGAAATAGAAATAATAAGGAAGGCACAAACAGAGACAAAACTGGAAATAGAACATCTGAAAAAAAAAGCATAACCAGCAGAATCCAAGAGATGGAAGAGAGAATCTCTGGAGTGGAAGACTCAATAGTGGTAATAGATACATCAGTTAAAGAAAATACTAAAACCAAAAAGATCGTAACACAAAATGTCCAGAAAATTTGGGATACCATGAAAAGGCCAAACCTAAGAATAATTGGAATCAAAGAAGGAGAAGAATACCAGCTCAAAGGCACAGAAAATATATTCAACAAAATCATAAAGAAAACTTCCCCGACCTAAAGACGAAAATGTCTATAAAGATACAGAAAGCCTACAGAACACCAAATAGATTAGACCCTCAAAAAAGTCTACTTGTCATATAATAATCAATCCACTAAACCTATAGAACAAAGAAAAAATACTAAGAGCTGCAAAGGAAATAGGCCAAATCACCTATAAAGGCAGACCCATTAGAATAACACCTGACTATTCAGTGTAAACAATGAAAGCAAGAAGGTCCTGGTCAGACATTATACAGACAAAAAAAGTACATATATGTCAACCTAGACTACTGTACTCAGCAAAACTTCAATCAACCTAGATGGAATAAACAAGATATTTCATGACAAATTAAGACTTAAACAATACCTATCTACAAATCTGGCCCTTCAGAAAGCATTAGAGGGAAAACTCCAAACCTAAGGAAATCAGAAACACCCATGTAACCACAAATAACTGATAAACCCGCAGAAGAATCCCACCCCCCAAAAAAGCAAATACAAGCTTACTACCAACAATGAAAGGAAATACAGATGATTGGTCATTAATATCCCTTAACATCAATGGACTCAATTCACCTATGAAAAGATACACCTTAGCACAATGAATACAAAACAGAAATCATCCTTCTGCTGCATACAAGAAACACACCTCAACTCCAAAGACAGATACAGGCTCAGAGTAAAGGGTTGGGGAAAGACTTTCCAATGAAATGGCCCTAGGAAACAAGCTGGTGTAGCCATTCTAATATCTAACAAAATAGACTTTAAACTAAAATCAATAAAAAGAGACCAGGATGGACACTATTTATTCATCTCAGGAAAAAAATCCACCAAGACGAAATTTCAATCCTGAATGTTTATGCCCATAATACAAGGGCATCTATATATGTAAAAGAAAGACTATTAAAGCTTAAACCTCATATCAAACCTGACACAGTAATAGTGGGAGATTTCAATACCACTTCTACTCTTTGATAGGTCAACCAGACAGAAACTCAACAGAGAAATAACGGATCTAGCAGAAGTTATGACCCAAATGGACTTAGTTGATATATATATATATATATATATATATATATATATATATATATATATACCAAACCCTCCACCCAAACAAAAAGGAATATACATATTTCTACCAAGATGAAATTTCAATCCTGAATATCTATGCCCCTAACACAAGGGCACCTATATATGTAAAAGAAACACTGCTAAAGCTGAAACCTCATATCAAACCTGACACACTAATAGTGGGAGGCTTCAATACCCCACTTTGACCCTTGGATACAACAAATTGTTGCCCAACATGAGTGATATGCACCCACATAAAGCTTGAGAAAAATTTAAAAAAAGAATTTAAAGCACAAAATCAGAGCCAACATCTGCTTTTGAGTTGTGTGTCTCACATGAGCTGTGGTACAGAGGTGTCCTGGTGAGGCATGTGGGCTTTGGTTTGAATTAAACATGGAAGGCTTTTAGAGTGCAGCTTAAAAGCTGCAACAACAGTGATTCCTGATCTTCAGTGTAAGAAACAAGCTGCTTATGGAGTTTAGGTTTCTGTTCTCACAGTCAAAAGGTAACAGAGTCAAAGATTTATTCTTAGTAGTGGCAGCATTTTCTTGGATAAGTTATGTTTTCTAGAGACAAGCAGAGGCATGGCTTTTGAAGGAGAGGCTTCCTGATTCAGCCTTAATGGCAAAACACTTGTGAGTCTTTTAAGAGGCTTTGCTGCCAAAGACTTAAATGCAATTAATGAGCAGCAGATGGCAGTGATTTACTTGGTGGTTATATGGACCCTAAACTTAGCCAGAGTGGTAATTGTGGGTGCTACCCATACCTCAGCTAGAAAGCTAAACTTCTGATATACTAGGAGCTGGGTGGAGCCAGGCAGCCACCCTAGTGATTCCTTTAATCCTTAGCCACACTTTAGCAGATTAAGGGTGTGGTCAGAAAGAGAGGAAACTGGGTGGAGGACTGAAGATATAGACAGAAACAGAAAGTAATAAAGAAAGCTGGGTGGAGTCAGCCACCCTAGTGAAGTCTTTAATCCTTAAACCAAACCTTGGCAGATTAAAGGTGTGTGTAGAAACAAAGAAATAGAGGAAACAGGGTGGAAGATCAAAGGTGTGTAGAAACAGAAAGAAATAGAGACAGCTGTGTGAGTCAGCCACCCTAGCCAAGCAAAAGGTGATCAGAAACAGAAAAGAGATATACACTAGAGACAGATTTTTAAGAAAACCTGTAAATGGTTAAGGTTATGTTTAAAATATATGTAGGCTTAAGAGAGAAAATAAAAAAAGAAAAAAGGATACAGAGAGTCCTTAAAAAAGAAATAAAGTAAAGAGAAATAGTAATAAACCATGTAAAAGTGGAAAATACAAAAAGAGTCTGGATACTGTATGCTGTTGTCCTATCTTTACGTTTTTAAACTATAAATGAAGTGGTTAAAGCAGGTAAAAGACATTTGATTACAAATGTTGATGGATTAATCCTATGTATGTATTTTGTAAATGAGTTGACATTAAAATTGAAATCCAAAGATATACTACTTTGGAGAAGAGGCTTTCTTTTTATTTTTACAGAAAATGAGAAGCTGTGGATTTATTTCCACTTAAAGAAAATAAAGTTTGATCAAGGAAGACCCCCTGAAAAATCTCCAATGGAAATGGATATAATAAATATAACACCAGTGGCACAGACACTAAGAACAGCAATCAATAAGTGAGACCTCCTGAAACTGTAAGGCCAAGGACACAGTCAATAAGACAAAATGATATCCTACAGAATGGGAAAAGGTTTTTTTTTTGTTTTTTTTTGTTTTTTTTTTTTACCAACCCTACAAGTGACAGAGGATTGTTCTCTAAAATATATAGAGAACTCAAGAAACTAGAAGCCAAAACCTTGAATAACCCAATAAAAATGGAGCTCAGAAATAAAAAGTGAATTCTCAGGAGAAGAATTACAAATGGCTGAAAGACACTTGAAAAAAAGTGCTCAACATCTTTAGCCATCAGAGAAATGCAAATCAAAACAACTTTGAGATACCACCTGACACCTGTTAGATTGGCTAAGATAAAAGACACAGATGATAGCCTATGCTGGAGAGGGTGGGGAGCAAGGGGAACACTCCTCCATTGCTGGTGGGAGTGTATGCTTGCTCAGCCACTCTGGAATGCAGTATGGCAGATTCTCAGAAAACTGAGAATCAATCTCCCCAAGGACCCAGCAATACCACTTCTGGGTGTATACCCTAAAGATGCACATTCACACTCCAAAGGGATTAGCTCAGCTATGTTCATAGCAGCATTATTTGTAATAGCAAGATCTTGGAAGCAACCTAGATGCCCCTCAACTGAAGAATTAACAAGCTGTGGTACATCTACACAATGGTGTACTCCTCAGCAGTAAGAAAAAATGATATCCTAAAATTTGGAGGCAAATGAATGAATTTGGAGAGTATCTTCCTGAGCAAGGTATTACAAATCCAGAAAGAGATCAGGGGATGTACTCACTCATTAGTGGACTTAAAAAAAAAAAAGAAAAAAAGATGTCATTGTATACAAGAGCTCAAGGCTAGAACCTAGCTAAATAATACAGTGCTTTGCTTCTGTATTGATGGCCACTGGCAGGGGTGTGGGTGAGGAAGGACTCGTTTTCTTTAAGGGGCTGGCCACAGTGAGTTTAATTATGCTCCAGTAACTAAATGAGCAGCATAAATGGGCTTTTTTGTAAATGGAGAGATCATAAGAGTGGGTATGAAACTAAGAGGACTGATAACTGAGTTTGATGTGATGCATTATGTAAAATCACCATACACTTATCAGCACGGGAGTTTTGACCTGCTCCGTTTCCAATCTGGGCCAGTTCACCCCTCCTTAAGCAACCTGGTGGTCCCCTGCTCCAAGGAGGTCATCATATTGATGCTGAATTTAGTGTAGACACCGATCCGCATAGCGCACTACAGCCTAGAATTCCTGGACTCAAACGATCGTTCTGTCTCAGCCTCCCAGTTAGCTGGGACTACAGGTGTGCACCACTGAGCCCGGCAATAGAGGAATGATGACAATAAAAGGCCGAACTGCAGTGTCTCCATCAACAGTTTGCTCTGTATGTGGGCACACGATGACAAAACCACCCGAAATCAGTCACTGTCTGACCTCAGTAATGCCATGATGGAAGCTTCCTGCCTGGGGTCAACTTCCCAACTGGAAGGGGCTTGGAAAAGCCTTCCCACTTTTAAGAAAAATAATAAGTGTCTTATAACTACCCTGATCAAGCAGAATCAATGTACATATCAAATCAAGGACTGCTAGAATTGTAAAAGTAGCCCTTCCAAAATAAGATAGCTAAAATCGGCAGCAGTTTCCTTTGGGCAAGTTGGTTTTATTTACCCAAAGAAGGATGAAGTTTAATCAGTGTATATCTATTATTAGCTAGAGCTTGTAGACATTGTTTTAAACAAAAGCAGTTCTTACAGTCCAGGAAAACATTACTTTGCCATTTCCTAAGCACTGGGTGTTGGCCTGAAGCAGAGACAACTTTGTGTACAATATGATGTGCTTCTCTGACACAACACTGCATTAGAAAAGCCACCTATGCCTTTTTTCAGCTCAGTCTTGCTTCTAACACTTGATAAACATTTATCAATATCTCATTTCCAAAAATAGCATTTAAATCACCCGTTAAAGTGGTATCTGCCATGCAGCCATTAGTCTTTTAATAAAGTCTAGAACAAAATCATGAGTTGAGGTATCTGAGCCCATTCATCGAAAACATGAGGAACAAAAAAATCTATCCTTTTGACAGTGATTTGAAGAGTTAAGTTGAACTAAAAAAAGATGTCATGAAGTTGAACCTATATTAAACTCATTTAATTACTAAAAAAAAACCCAAATAATAAAAAAGTTAAAAAAGAATGTAGCTCTCTCCTTATGTAAACCTAAGTATGCTTGTTAAAGGAAAATCCAAAATCTCTGTCTCATATCAGAAGAGCCACCTGATAGGGAACAGAAGGAAAACAAAATTAAGTGACTATGTATTGCCACCAATCTCATACTCCTTTGGCTTTATTTTGACTCTTTAAAACTTGCTCTAAGAGAGGATGGGGGTGCAGCAGGGAGGAAGCTGAGGGGTAACTGGGAAGAGGGGAAGAAGAGGGAACATTAGTTAGTATATAAAAATCTTTTAAATAAAAAAATAATAAAACTCCTTAAGATATAATTATCTCGAAAATTATATATATATACTTTATGTTTTGATATTAATGGTAATACTAAGCAATAGCTAATTTTTAAAAAGTCTTCATCTAGTTTCCTGTACATAATTTTGGGTTTGACTCTAATAGGTAACTCTGAATTAAGTTTGTGTACTCCAGATGTACCTAACAAATTATGTTCCTCTAACTTCTGAGTTCTGCTGAATATGGCTTTAAAAGTGTTTAGGTTTTCTGCAGTGAACCATGTCCATTCCTAACAGCAATCTTTGAAGTCTCCAAAAGGATAATGGGGCCTCACATTAACAATTCCACCTTCATTGTGGTAACACCACTAAGCTGACAAACAGCACCCAAATATTAGTGTTAGATTATAATCTACTCAGAAAAATTTCAATTTGGCTAGCTGAGATGGTCTAGCCTCATGCACTCCGGCCAGATAAGCTCTATAGTTTTCCATTACACAGAGACTAACAACAAATGATACAGCTAGCTCTCCCAGGAGTTCATCATAATCTCAATTTTCTCAGGGTCCCCTAGAGATTCCATCACCCCCCAGACAACAGGAAGCAATCTAGAGAACATAATGCCCATATTCCCAAGAAGTGGAGTGAGTGGTAATTTTTTTTTTTGTCTTTTGGTGGGTTGTGGATGTTTATCATCATTTAAGGGGGTTGATTATAAATTGTCATTGGTAATGGTCAGAAAAAAGCTAAACAAAGGAGATTAGATTCAGGGATCTCAATCTACAGAGAAAAAAAGGAATATAGAAATTATAGAATAAGAAGATAGATTATTGAACCTACCTTTAAACTAAAAAAGCCACTACTAGTTTTAAATATTTTACATTAGTATGAATTTTTGTATATTGAGACATATCCAATGTTATTTTTATGTTTCTACTCTTGTTTAAAATATTTTTGTATATTGAAACAAATTTAAGTTTATTTTTAAAGAACATACCGTATATACATTTCTACTGTTGTTTAAGATATTGTACCTATGTATATCATTTAACGGTGTAATGTAAATTGTTAGTCCTTGAAAGCTGGTACAAACTATTCAGGATAATAAAGAAATGCAGGTTAGTAGTCACCTATAATGATCAAACTTATAGTCATGTGAAGTATGTTTTAAAGAGTAAACAAATATATTTTAAATAGATACATGGTCTTCAAACATTTCAGACACTTACAGATTATGGCAGGTAAGATTTTTAATAATGTAAGAATTTTTATAACAATGAGACATGTCTGCTGCTGGCAGCACCAGTCTACTTCAGAGAAGATTATGGGCATGGAAGAAATGCCATATGGAGTTTACTTTCTTTGTGGCAAAAATTAGCTACTGGACAAGAAACTACCGTTGTCTCAACTGCTGACAGTATGCTGTCCAAATTTGACAAGCAGGACTCAAAAGAATGTAACTCTCAAACATTTCCAAGATAAGGCAGGACAATCCTTTAAAATTACTGCTTCATAGAAAAGTCTATCAGAAATTTTATGTCTGTAGGTTTAAGATGGATGCCCTAACATTACAGAGGAACCTTGGGTGATCTTTCAGGATGTTTCTGTCATTTCTTTATTATTATTATCATCATCATCATCATCATTATTTGTATTTTTATAATTTTTTATTTTAAAAGTTTTTTCTGTAACCACCACTGCTCCCCTTCCCCTCTTCCTAGTCCTCTCTCAACCTCATCCCACCCCATCTACCATCTATTCCCCAGGGAGGGCAAGGAATCCCAAGGTGAATCAGCTTAGTATGGCATATCCAGTTGAGGTAGGACCAAGTCTCTTCCCCTCCCCCCAATAGGGGCTGAGTAAAGTGTTTCTCTATAGGGAATGAGATCTAAGATATCAGTTCATACACAGGAACACAATCTGATCCTATTGCAGGTGGCTCCACATACTGCCCATGCCAATTGACAGTCATATACCTTTGGAGGGTTTAGTTCGTTTTCATGAAGGTTCCTCAGCAATTGTTTCAGAGTCAGTGAGCTCCCAATAGCTCAGGTCAGCTGTTTCTGTCTCCTCTTCATTATCCTCATCCCTTTGCTCATATAAACTCTCCTCCCTCTCTTCAACTGGACCAAGAGCTCGACTTGGTGCTTAGCTATGAATCTCTGCTTCTGCCTCCATCAGTTGCTGGATAAAGGTTCTATTATATATTTCTGTCATTTCTATAGGTTTGGAAGTTGTCTATTCTGTGCTTCCTGTTTACTCAATATTTTATCCTTCTTGGGTCTCTGATGAAGACTGGAGATTCAATAGCTATGGTTATAGTTTTTCTTGTCACCAAATTCAGAAAAGAAACTCACAAAAAAGGTATAAAGTGTATAATGTTAAAAGATATAAAAGATTTAATTGTTTACTTAAAATGTTTTGAGGTCTTAAAAATAGTTAAGGTTTGGTAATATAAGTAAGAAAGTGAATTAGGTATAAAACTTTGGATTCAGCAACATAGGACAGATAATTAGATAAAAAATAAAAATATTTTATCTGAATTTGCAAAATGTAAATTGTGAATGTAATTCTTACCTGATAGTTCTTCTTGTTGTATATAACGTAACTGTGTCATAGTTAAAACCTTTTGTTGCATTAATCATAATTGTTCTTATAATAAAAACCTGGAGTCAGATATTGGAGAAATGTTGAAGGATCAGAGAGACAGAGGAACAAGTCACAGCCACTTCTCATTACTCTAAATCCTCAGGCCTAAAGGGGTAGATCCTGTCTCTAGACAGAATAGGGAAAGAGAAGTGCAGACCAAAATGAAAAGGGGAACTCTGTCTCCTCATACTTTATATACCTTTCTCTGCCCAGCCATATCACTTCTTGGTTCAAACTTTTTCTAGTGCTGGGATTAAAAATGTGTATGTTTCTCAAGAACTGGGAGCACAGACATGGAATCCCAAGTGCTGGAATTAAAGATGTGTGCTGCCACCATCATCACCACCACCATTATGTTTGGCCTTGAAATCCCAGAGATTGAGACAGATCTCTGCCTCTGCTTCCAAGCACCAGGAATGAAGATGTGTGTCACCACTCCTGACCTCTATGGAACTCTGTGGCTTTGTCTGTCCTTTGATCTTCAGACAAACTTTATTTCATACACAATATATCACCACAACCTTCCCTTTTTATTTAGAAAAAATATGAAATATGTGATAGTTTGATTGTGTTTTGATTCTTCTGAGAAGGAAAATAAAGTTTGAATCAGTAGGTGGAGCTAGCTACCAGCTGGCCAAAATTAACCATAAAGGTTTTGGGGAACTGAAGACAGATAGACAGGAAGCAGTTATGGTAGGGCTTACAGAGAGTCAAAGCCATTTTGGGTGGAGAAATGAGAGAGATAGGAGGTCACTGCTCAGTTCTCTGACACTTCACTTCTGTTTCTTACCCTGATATCTGACTTCTGAGTTTTTATTGGTAAAGAATAATTAGAAAACCAGTTCAGTATGTGTTGCCCCAACAGGGATAGCTAGATCATACAGTAGGTCTGCTTTTAGTTTTGCTGAAGACTATCCATACTTTTTTCCATGGTCATTATAATTATGTAAGAATAAAAAAGTCTTTTTTCTCTATACCTTCATTGAGATTTTTTACTTATTTTTTTTATTCTTCTAAAAGCAACTATAACTAGTAAGATATCACATTGTATTTTTTCATTTCCCTGAAAGTTAATCATATTGAGAATTTTCAATATATTAGTTGGCTCCTTCTGCTTCTTTTGAGTTTAGTCTATTCAAATCATTTTTCCATATTAAATGGACAAGTGTTGATACAGGGCTTTGTGTGTACATGTGTGCCTTTTAAAGTGGGTATTAATTTCATTCCATAGATTATCACTGATTGTCCCTTTAGAAGCTTTTATATTTAATGAAATCTCATCTGTTTCTTTTTAGTTTTGTTTCCTAAGGCTTTGGGATTATCATTTTAAAATGTGCTCGTGTCAATGTCCTTAACAGTTTACTCTGTTTTCTTTTAGTACTTCCACAGTTTCAGGTTATTGAGGTTTCTTAAATTTGTGTATTTGATGCATTTTCAATTAATTTTTATACTGAATGTGAGAGTCAGTTAAATATTAACTTTTTACATGTGCATCTCCCATTTTCCTAATGCTATTTTTGAAGAAACAGTATTCTCTCCATTGTTTGTTTGCAGCATTTTTTCAAGCATCATTTGTCATATACATACTGATTATCTTAAATGTAACATTACATAGTATATGTCTTGAATCATCACATTATTCTTTAGAATCAAACACAAATATTATGTAAAGCAAAATTTACAACAATAAGTTCAATTCATAACATCTAAAGCTGCTTCACAGTTCTAGAGGCTAAATGGAATTTTAAAATGATATTGGTTTCTGTAAAGGTTTCAGGGAGGATATATTTCCTTGCCTCTTCCAACTTCAATTGCTGTCAGCTATCCCTGTCCATCTTTGCTCTCTTCCAAAAAGACCCTATTTATGAAACAACAGTAATCTAGTCATATTGGATTAAGGGTGTATCTTACTCTAGTATAAAGTTATCTTACCCAATTATATCCATAATGATCCCCTTAGAAAGAAAGAATAAGCTCAGTGTCACACAAAGGAACATGCAGTGAATCTGGCCCAGACACACAATTCTTTTCTATTTGCAAAAAAAGAGAATAGAATACACAGAGGACACAAAGCTCATTTGGTTTACATTCTAATACAGATGATGACTATGTTCTTTTTTTTTCTGTTGGCTGGGGGTTCATTTAAGTCTTTCTATTGGCTAGTTTTGGTAGAATTAGCACACATGAAATGAGAAGAGCATAGTTATAACTAAACATTGAAAGAAAAGAAACAACACAAAACATGTTTCACCATCTTTCTTCCAAAGAAGATCATATTCTGTTAGATACTAAGTATTACCTCATAGGTATCACCTTTAGTGTACTTTTTGAGGAAACACAATTAACTCATTGAGAGAAGTGTAAATAAACCATAACTTTCAAATCCTAAAGTCATAATTCCAAAACTAGATGGCAAGTTTTGAAAATCAAATACCTTAGAGACAAAAGTGTAATGTTAGAACTAAGACATACTTACACATAAAGCACCCTTTTCAACACTCTGTATCAGAATAGAGAGCAACCTGAAGATCTTGCTGTGGTTACAAGTTTTCCTGTAGAGGAAGTAGGTGAGAGAGCACCACATAGCTGTGAATTTATGATTAAATGGCCAAAAATGGAAGCAAGAGCTTACTCTTCACAGTAAGCTTGAGACTATTTATAAAGGGTCAGTATTAGTGAAGGAGACAGATATAGAGGAGATTCTGTATTTTACTATAAGATTCTATAAAGGGAATAAAGAGCCCAGGTAGCAAACATAAGCCATTTTCAGTATTTAATTTGGACAAAATGAAACAGTTTTGGCAATAATGGTAATATAAATAATATTCTATTTTTCAGATCTTAGTTTCAAAACAAATATTCAATCCACAACTCTATTTGATATCTTGAAGATTTGTTTCTACTTCCATTTACCCTGAAATTATTCTCAGAGAAAACATTTGACAAAGAGGCCCAAATTATTCAATAGAAAAGAAAAGATGGTGTCTTTAACAAATGGTGTTGGCTACCCAAACTTGTGGGACACAATGAAAGCAATCTTAAGAGGAAAATTCATAGCTCTAGATGCCTATATGAAAAACCTAGAGAAATACCACACTAGAGACCTAACAGCTCAGCTGAAAGCCTTAGGACAATTAGAAGCAAACTTACCTAGAATGAGTAGATGGCAGGAAATAATCAAACTTAGAACTGAAATCAATACAATTGAAACAAACAGAACAATACAAAGAATCAATGAATCTAAGAGTTGGTTTTTTTGAGAAAGTCAACAAGATAGATAAGCCCTTATCCAAACAAATCAAAAAGCAGAGAGAGAGTGTCCAAATCAACAAAATCAGAAATGAAAAGGGGGACATAACAACAGACCCCCAGGAAATCCAGAGAATTATTAGATCATACTTTGAAAATCTGTATTCCACAAAAATGGAAAACCTGGAATAAATGGACAGCTTCCAGGACAGGTACCATCTACCGAAATTAAATGAAGATCAGATTAATTACCTAAACAGGATTATAATCATTAAGGAAATTGAAGCTGTCTTTAAAAGCCTCCCAAGTAAAAAAAGCCCAGGTCCAGATGGTTTCAGTGTAGAATTCTACTAAACAATCAAAGAAGAATTACTACCATTATTCTTCATACAGTTTCACACAGTAGAAACAGAAGGAATATTGCCAAATTCTTTATATGAGGTAACAATTACCCTAATACCTAAGCCACTCAAAGATGCAACAAAAAAGGAGAATTACAGACCAATTTCCTTCATGAATATTGATGCTAAAGTTCTCAACAAAATTTTACCAAACCGTAAACAACAATGTATAAAAAATACCATCCACCACGACCAAGTAGGCTTCATCCCAGAAATGCAGGGCTGGTTTGACATATGAAAAACTGTAAACATTATTCATCATATAAACAAACTAAAGGAACAAAATGATATGATCATATCCTTAGATGTTGAAAAAGCCTTTGACAAAATCCAACACTCCTTTATGATAAAAGTCCTGGAGAGATCAGGAATGCAGGGAAAGTATCTAAATATAAAGGAAATTTACAAGAAGCTGACAGCAAACATCAAACTTAATGGAGAAAAATTCAAAGCAATCCCACAAAAATCAGTAACTAGACGAAGATGTCCTCTCTCCCCTTTTCTAATCAATATAGTTCTCGAAGTTTTAGCTAAAGCATTAAGAAAACAAAAGGAGATTAAGGGGATACAAATTGGAAATGAGGACTTGAAACTATCTCTATTTGCAGATGATGTGATTGTATATATAAGTGACCCGCAAAGTTTTACCAGGGAACTTCTAAGGCTGATATATACCTTCAGCAAAGAAGCAGGAAACAAGATTAACTCATAGAAATCAGCAACCCTCCAATACATAAAGATTAAAGGGCTGAAAATGAAATAAGGGAAACATGACTCTTTATAATACCTGTATATACCTGCATATAGCATTAAATACATTGGTGTAACTATAACCAAAGAAGTATCAGATCTGTTTAACAAACTTTAAATCACTGAAGAAAGAAATTGAAGAGGATATCAGAAAATGAAAGACCTCCCATGTTCCTTGGATAGGTAGGATCAATACAGTAAAAATGGCGTTTCTACCAAAAGCAATCTACAGATTCAATGCACTTCCCATCAAAATCCCAACAGAATAATTTACAGCACTTGAAAAAAAAATACTGAACTTCATTTGGAATAACAGGAAAGCCAGGATTGCCAAAACAATTTTGCTCAACAAAAGAAACTCAGGAGGCATCACCAACCCTGACTTCAAGTTATACTATAGAACTGCAGTAATAAAAAAAGACTGGTACTGGCATAAAAACAGACTTGTGGATCAATGGAATCAAGCTGAGACTGGAGGGCTTTGTGAAGACATGATTGATCTTGCACTAGATATTAAAGCCTCATTCACACAATCTGCAGGGAAAAAGGATGAAAAATATGAAGCACTCTATCCTGTATGGGTTTGGGCCTGACATGGCCCATGATACCAGCATTCAAGGCAATCTATGGTAAATTTAATTGTATTACTATTTTCATTTACTCTATATGTGCATGAACATAGATAGATTGTATTTTCTGTCTGAAAAAAACCTGACTTAACAGAAAGTATACTCTTTTTTAAAAATGCCTTTTCTGTCTTAAAAGTCACTGTTTTTGGCCTCGCTGACCAGTGGTTCTGTTTTGTATTTGCTGCTTAACTCCTATTGCCGAGATCTCAAGAAGCCCCGGAGGCCCCTTCCCGTGTG